>RQOL01000855.1:0-308135 GCA_013076295.1 Sanderia malayensis
GAAATGAGTCTCACAAACTTGACTTATCCTATTGAAACCATACTGCAAAACAAAACCATGAATCAAAATGCAAAATTTATAAGGCCACATAAAGAAAACAAAAGTAAAATAAATTTCCAACTGAAATTGTTTGATTCTTGGTTAATCATTGAACATTGAATACCTGTTTAAAACGTTCATCATAATGAACACTGTCCTTTTGGCAATGAAAAATGGCTCCCAGGGATCATGCCATTCAACGTGGTATGCAACTGAAAGATCGTGCGAATTTGACCTATTTTTATTAGAAAAGAAAGAGTTATCTGATGTTTCATTCCTGCAATTGAAAGCTGCAATTTGTTTCATGCTGTCATCGAACAGAGCCTAGCAAAGGGTTTCATAAAATTTTGGTTTAAATTTAGATAAATGCATGGAAGCATATTGACGAAATTTGGAGAATGGAGAAAATGGGAACAATTATACTATTGATTGTTACTTTTGAGAATAGGTGAAACATGGTGATAGTGTAACGAATTGGCACACACTTGAGTTTTGATGTAAATTTCACAGGCTCAAACAAGCTGTGGCAACATGTTAATATGCAGGGATCAATGGAACAGAAACCCAATAAATCTGGCACATATTGCAAGAAATTGACACAACATAAAATAGTTGTGTTATCCAGTGAAATGACCAGCTGGTGAAAAAGGTTGTGGCCAGAATTTTTGAACAAGTCTGGTAACACAGAAAGATTGGAACAAACCTTTTCCATCTTTCGTATTCAGTGTACTTTTGACATTTCCAACAAACTTGTTCATAAAATGGTCTCGCGTTTCCAAGTCTCCATGCATTGAGAAGGTCTTTTTTAGTTTCTGGGATCACATGGTTGTCTTTCAACTCAAAAGTTGGCAGCACATAAACTGTTGAAAAATCGAAGAGAATATGTGCAAAGTTAACAATTTTGAATACACAAAGATATTTATTAACATGGCATGGAAATAAGTTCATTAATTTATAATAAAGAAACTAACCAGCCTTTTCTCTTTTAATGCTTTCAAAGTGTTTTTGAAAATTTTCAAGTAATTTAGGAATCGGTATCATGTCTATGTCTATCACAAGGACATGCGATGTTTCTGCAGCACTCAATGCAACATTTCGCAGCAAATTGACTGGATAAGGAACCTGGAATATAATGCAGGAAAATTAGTATCTGGATCACCCAGTGTACAGTAACATAGAACCCCATACCTTGCATGGTACATACATCAATGGTCAACACTCAGTTGTTATACTAAGAACAATTCACTGAATACTTGTACCATTTTATTTGCATAGTTTTTAGAAAACCCGTGTTTCTGTTGATGTGGAAATCCACCACACACTTTTGGAGTTGAATCCGCTTTTCTCATGTAATACCCAAGGTTACTCTGCATGGGAGGATGTGACAATGCCATTACTATCTGAAACGTCACAAATTGCTTTACTTCGAAGGAACAACTTCTCAACATCATAATCTGGTCTAATGCAATTTCAATGTCCCTTCCTGGTGCAAATATTACTAAAATGTAAACAAGAATTTTTGAGACTTATTGTGAACAACCAAATCATAGCCTCATTCTTAATTTCTACTCCTTTGTTTGTTTTTTTAATTGATTTGAGCATTGTTGTCATGAAGATGTTCTAACCTACAGAGATTTTGCCATGCCAGTGTTGTGTCATTTGGATTAGATCCAGTAGGTTCCATACTGAGGTCTGAGTGACAATTGTTATATCAACGGGAGTGACAGGAGACAGTCTCAAAGACTTTCTGATATCTGTTCTTCTATTAAACAGCTTCCATACTTTATACTGCCCAGTTGAGTCAGAGGGGAGTTGGGAGAAAGTCACTGGAGTTTGGAACTCACATTCTCTTGCCTAATAAGAAAATTCGAAATTATTGTCAGTTTTCTCAACATCATGACCCTTTGACAAACATTTTCTAAAAGTCCAAGCTCTCAGAAGACGTCTGGGTCTGAACAAATACAAAAACTAAAGATATGATAGAGGATAGTGAGTGAATTTCGAAACTACATATAGTTACATTTGAAGATGACTGGATATTGAGATATCTCAATAAATATATGTTGAATATTGTAAGCACGATTACTGTAAGCAATAGAGAATAACAGCAGAAGCCTTTTCTTCTCATTTCATCTAGAAAGAGGATTTAAAATATTGAATTTTTAAAGGCTGGTCGTTGCTGTGCTGTGCTGCTGCTGGTGGAGTCAATGAGATGAGCCGAACTCATTTTGAGTGTATTTATTTTCTAATTTTCTATGAAGTTTCCATTTTGTGGATAATTCCCGTCAAAGCCCAATTGTAAAACTTTAAAAAATGCAGAGCACACCAGAGTAAAGCAAAGCTATAACAAACCGAATCAAGCATACAGCCATCATTCCTATACTTATGATGATCAAATCAGCTTCAACGAAAATACGTCTGGTTTGGACCCCAGTTTCATCCTGACTGTCTTGTCTTGAGCTGGACTCAGATTGGGAAATGCCACTTTGAAAGATAACCATGCGAATGCGACCTCGCGACGTGTCTGATCTATGAATTTTGTATTTATTCCATTGTACCCTCAAGCCGAACAACAAAACAATAAGTTATCAATGAGTTATTTTGCTTAAAATCTTAAATTCCTAATTGTTTCTCATTTCTGTGATTTGGCTGTGTGCGTCATATTATTTTTTAATGAGTTGGTGATCTGGGCACTAATAATGAATTTGCCGCAAAATACGAAATCGAAAGTGCGCGAAGAAATAAAATTACAATGGCGAGTAAAGTAGTTTATTTTGTTTTATTTGCTCCACAACAGAATGGTTGTCTAGACTTCGATAGGCATTTTTAATTGGATAATTATTTATATGTAGTCAAAATAGAACAGTCTTTGAGGCCAAGCTTTCCTGCTCCTTGTAAAAACTGACTCTTGAAAAGTGAATGCCGTTTTGAGAGCTTTCTTTACAAGTACAAGATATACGAACCCAAAATTTTTCAATTGAATGACTGGATAATATGGTTCCTTGGTCTAGTTTGCATGAAAATACGTGATTTTCTAAATGCGAAGAAAGCGCACCAGAAGAATGTCAGAAGAAGGTAAAAAGAAGAGTTTTATTTGCATGGAATTGCTGGCAGTTTTAATTCACTTTTGCATTTATGTAGCAGTACTTATTGCCAACAAAAGCATAAGTCTAGAGAGTCACAACTTTTTATGGAGTTTTTAATTGTAGTTATTTTTTATAGGTTTGAAGAAAATTAACTACAGCTCAAGTGACGATGATTTTGTTTGCGACAGTGACACAGGAAGCATTCAACGCGTAAATCTTGAAAGAAGAATTTCCAAAATGGACAGAAATCAGGAGAGGCACACTCATAAAAAGCAAACAAGAAAGTCTTCACGCAACAAAAAGGTATCTTGTACATAATTTGCAAATGGATAACATTCTGTTTTAATGCAAGACATATTAAGTATATCAAAGCTTGCTATAATAAATTAATAACACTCAGAATTGATATTAGGAAGGGAAGAAGTATCTAAATTTTGCTTTGAATTCTTATTTTATTGACAGGAAAAAGCCAAGGAAATTGAAAATAAAAAGGAGTGTGAACAGGTAAGAGCAAAAGGAACAAATGTACCTAAGGTATGGTATATTTGAAGTCTTTGCATACCTCAATAAGTACATGTTTTGTTTATTAATTAATGTGGTTAAACTTGCTGGTTTGGATTGCATTTGCAGATATTGAGTGACTGTAAGAAGACAACAATTAATAATGGATTCATTACAACAAAGCGATTGACTGTAAGAATAGCATTTTTCTCATTTATGCTTTATACATTTGTGCTCTCATTTAATTATAATGTAATCAAAGTTATTCCTAAATGAGCGATAATTCCTATCATTGCTATCATTTAAATACTTCATGAAATAAATATCATGGAGGCTCTATAAAGCCCTCATTTCTGACAGCTCCCTGTTTTGAAACCAGATTTTGAATTCAGCCTCCTGGGAACCTTGAAAATTAAATAAGCCCCCCCCAGGGTTTGATAAAGCTTTTACTGAATAAAGAGTTCTTTAAACAGAGATTTTATGCAAAATCGTTTACTTTAGAGTGGTATATCTGGAATTTTTGGAAATTCAAAATCATCGAATGTAGTTAAACGAAAACACTGTGAGTCAAATTTACACTCTGATATTTTAATTAAGCAGATATTTTTTATGGCAAGTGTGCATAGCAAATGTCTACTTGAACTTTATAACCAATAAAGCTATTTGTTGATCCTTTGGAAACTAGAAATATTTTATCAATAGATGACTTTCTCTACTTAACTGTGGTTAGAAAGAAGTTGAATTTTTTTACGATCCAGGCAAAATATTGTCAGTTGATTTGGACAGCAGAAAGGTAGGGTGTTATGGAAATACCTCTTTAAAACATACTTAAAACAGCTATAATTTTTCTTTCATCTAATATAACAGTATCACAATTGCCCTTCACAAATCACTTTTAATGATTCTTTTAAAATGGGCTTTCTTATGTAGAGATCATTATGAAAGATCTCATTGAAATCCCAATAGCTCAAATCCAGAATAACACAAATCAATTTTCATTTCTCTTTAAAGCTTTGCTTGTACTTTCTTACCCTTAATGACTCAAACATTCATCAACTTGAGCTATTTTGTGATTTTACTGTATAAATTTACTGTTATGCAACGTTATTTCCATTCTCCTTATCATTTCAGACATCTGTAGCTGTGAAGGAGCAAGTTAGTCGCAGCCTCAAACATATCTTACATCCACCGCCTCGCCAAACTTCTCATCAGTTTGAATTCACTGATGATGATGATGATGATGATGATGATGATGATGATGATGATGATGATCAAGATCAATCAGTTCATAATCAATTGGCTAAACCAACTTTGAAATGTATGTTTTTATGTGTTGTGATCACATTTACTCAAACTAACATTCATCTTTCATTTTTTGCTGAAGTGGCCCTCTTTGAAGCGCTCGCTCCAATAAGTGCGACCATTATTTAAATTACGGTGTTCCCATTAATTTTACATTCTTTTAGAGCATGTTTCGTGAAAATTAGTTGAGTTAATTAATTAAGCTATTTAATAGTCCACTTAGGTTAATTAAATGCTTCGTATTTTGTACAGTCTTGTCTGACATTTCAACATTCAGCTGTATTGTTGTTTTTAGCTGCAAGTGCATCATGGGAGAATTATCATCACCACCACCAGCCCAAAAAACGTTTTTTGTCCAGCAGATCTAACCGGTAACTCTTATCTCTAATATTGTGATTTTCTTCAGTGGGATTTCAAGTGTCACCTATTACTCTATCTTGCTCCCTTTGATAAGAAACCGTGCAAATTTGTTGTGCCAGAGTTTCTGAGCTATCACCTTATTTATTGTACGAAATGTTTCTTACCAAGTTTCTTGTCCCTCGCCAAACTTTCTATGTTGTCATAGAAAGTTTGCCAGTGACATATAACTTTTCAAAACATGTCAACGTAAAAACTTTCAAGAAACTTTCTGTATTGTTTAGCGTGTTTGGTTTTACATTAAAAAAATTACCTGCTTGCGATGGAATTTGCATTTCTTTTTGCTTCTCTATCTACTTTATTTTTGGCAGCAATAGAAGATAAACAGAAGGACAACGAATTAAGGAGAATTAGGTTTGGGTGTTAAGAAACTTGATAAGAAATTGTTCGTACCATAAATAGGGTGAAAGCTAAGAAACTCTGGTACGAGGATTTTGCACAGTTTCTTACATAAGAAAAGTGGGTGTAATTGTGCATACGAATAGATCGTAGCATTAAGCTGTTTAACGTTGAATCTGCTTGCAGTTTTACTATGTCAGATAAAGCACATTTGAATTAATGGAACTGTTTTTATTTGCACACCATAGAGTAACCCCTTCGTCGATCTCATCATCCAGTGGCAACTCATCTGGCCATTTTGTTACACCAATCACGCATCTGTTGTCTGAGGTGTGTTTCGTATTTCATTATTATTTCATCGTTTTCGCCTGAACCTAAAACAGTACCAGACGAGCCACAAATTGTTGGCTATACAGCGAATGGCAGAGCAGAAAGCAATTCCATCATTGATATAATAAAACTTACTACTACAGGACTGGCACACACTGCCAATCCCTAAGAACTACTTCTTTAAAAGCATTACAATAGGATTACCATAGGATTAATCTTGTTTCTTATTTCATTGTTTTTTTGTGTTTCATTGTCATTATCATCTCTTGTTTACTGCCTGCTGGAATTTGGTTAGCTAAGTTTTTGTAGCTGGATACATCGCTAATTTGTCTATACCTGGTAAAAACGTTCGACAAAGGAAGGAAACCTTCTAAATTAATATCAAGTATGAATGATGTAGTATAAATAGCTTTGTCGACTGTAAGTTGTTCACTTCTACTTGTTTCGAGTCACAACCAACATAATCACACTAATATACTCTCTTTACTCTAGACTCCACTGGTGGAAATAAGCAAACATTTGAAAGATTCTTTTCCTTTGAGAAAGCTTTACCCAGGAAAACGTAAGTATTGCTTTACTTCTTATTGCAGTAATATTTTAGCAATGCCTCAAATGGTTAGGTATTGTTGAGGGTTGTCTGTCTTTCATTGTTCTATTGGCTTTGTCATCTTTTAGGTTATTTACAAGAAATAAAGGACGAATTACGAAAAATATATCGCCAAAAGTGAGTTTCACAGTAAAACATTGTGTTGTCAATCAATGTCAAAGTTTAAGGACAGGCAGGATTTCAGCTTCGAATCCTCTGCGGGTCCAAATGGTTGGATGAAGTGGAGGAATTAAAAAAGGGATGGTACCTCGGGGATCTACAGGAGAAAGTAGATCCCCGGGGTACCAGATTTTTCGGCTACCCGGTTCGGAATGGTTCCTCGGCAGAAACGCCGAGAAAACCATCCTCCCCGGTTAGGATACTCAACCTGGTACACCGGGGGACAAATGCCATTGCACAGTTGCCAACCCACTAATTTGACAAGTGCATTGCGCACAGTCGAAACTGAATACCCAGTGGCTTTTCGGCTCTGGCATTTGTCCCACTGATATATAATCGCAAAATTACTTATGCTCTTACTTGAGCATGGTTGTATCAATTGTGGGGAAACCAACACAACTTAGTTAGCATGCGCCTACCTTTGGGGCTCGAACCGTAATGCTCTGCTTGAACTTGCCTCGCATTACGTCATCGTTTGCTTCGCTTCGCATCGTTTGCTTCGAATATGCATTTCGTAACTCTTTCTTGGAGCCCAATGCACTGGCCTTTATGGAAAGCACCTTGTTAGTTGTTACTTTTGTTTGGACTGCTGTATGCATGTATAATAAACAATATGTATCTGACTATAAAAATTAAATTATTTCGCACTACTATATTCTACGAAATTTGGCTTTTCGAGATTGCTTTGCACTTCAAATTTTTCCTGATCATTATTAATATTCGTTTTCATGCAAAATCGTGTTTCTAAGCACAATTTCAAGTTGTATGCTTCTTTTCTCGAATCTCGAACACCTCGTAAGCCCATTAAAATCTGCTGATAAAATCCATCATTTTTGCATGTTACACGATCACTTTTTATCACGTTGGTCCAATATCAAAAAAGGTGATGGCAAAAAGTGATCGTGTAACCCGGCCTCTACATGAGACAGACTTTTTTTCACTTATATTTAATCACTTTACTTGTGACAATGCTGGAGACGAATTGGAAATATTCTTGAATATTCTTGATAGCTAAGACAAATGAATTATACAATTTTTTTTCTTTGTCTTCAGGTACTCCTTGCTCAATGACTCGTTTGACAAACCATCTCAGCATCTCCAAGAACACAGTATTATTTTTATACATCAACTTCTTTATGATTAACTACACTTGTTTAGCTATGTGTAATATTTCCTGATTAAATTTAATTTCTATTTAGCAAGGATGTGATGAATTTTGTGCTGAACATTTTGGTGTTTCATTTTTGTACTCATTTCCTTATTTGATACTTGGTCATTGGATTTATTTAAGTAAAGTTTGATTTTTTCATAGAAGTTTTACCTATACGAGTTTCAAGCGCAAAATATACAAGGTCTCTTCTGAGGCTATCACACGAAGAAGAGCGGACAGAAGAGAAAACAGTGCCACAGTACATTGGAATCGGAAATAACAAAACCGTTAGAGACAAGCAACTTGCTACGCAACCAGTCACATCTAATCAGCCAGTTGCGGAGGAGCATTGCATTCAACCGAATATCTTCTACGAAGGAGACCCAGTCATGTTGTAAGCTATCATTCTGATTAGTTTTCTCACGGTATAGTTTTAAACTTCAACGAATCAAATAGCTTGAATTACACCTTATCTTAATTTACGTCTGTCTCCGATGGCCGTGATTTAATATTTGCATGCACTTTACTTCATATCTTGTTCTCGACAACTTGAAGCATCAAAATCATTGACAAATTTCCCAATCCTCTTTGTTTTTGACAATTCTGCTTTGTGCAGCTTTATACAATGTAGCTATTTGTGCAAGAGTGTAGCTATATGTGTTGTTGTAAGCATGCGCAATAGGGGACAAAAGTCGGTGGAACACTTCTGAAATTACAAAACTATCAACCTGCAAACTTCCTTTTTATGGGCTTTATTCAACCCTCCACTCCCCCTAAAACATTGTTGTCCTCTCGAGCAGACCCCTGTGATCATCGTAGCTAAAAACAGGGTTGCTATGCGTGTTGTGGATAGCTACACTACATATAGATTGCAGCTGTGAACAGCATAATCTATGTACAATAATGCTACTATAGTTCTTTGTTGTGCATGAGGTTTGAATCCGTATCTTTGTTCCCCAGGTCAAGGAACGGCGAAGATAATGCTGCAGAACACTCACATGCGTTTCAGATAATCAGCAGTGTCACTGAATCAGTGGGGTACAAATCATGCGACCTTAATCAAGCAACGCATGTTACGCAGAGTGCACTTCTACCAAGCAAAGACGTAGGTTTTCATTTCAATTTTTTCAAGGGGATAAATTGATATTTGTCTCAGATTGTCACATGAATTGGTTGATTATGCATGCACACTTTGATTTTGGGATTTGAATATTTAATTGCCATTGCGTAATAACTTCAAACGTGATGGAGCAATACGAGGTAAGATCAAACGTATCTCCTCCATAAAGTCAGATGGTATTTTTGTCTTTTAAGAAATAGAATTGCGTGTTGATGTGTAAAATTTATAAACATGTTCACTACAAGTTTTGAATAAATGTAAAATTTTTCTGTTAATGTGTATTGATAACTATTTTAGTGCGCTGTTGCCGTCCAGCGGGTGCCTTACTCCACATCCCAGATGCCACAACCTCAATTAAACTCGGGAACGTGTTCACAGGAATCATCAGTGCGGGATAAATCAGCAATGACCGCAGACTGCAACAGTATTGTCAATGATAATGATGTCATACTACAGGGTGCATTCCGACCTCGTCGGCAAGGCAATAAAAGCAGCAATCTCGAAATGATTCACGGTAATGACGTGCATCGACAAGAAATGCGACAATACACGGAGCACCGTGATCATGATTACCACATGGCATCACCAAATAAATGCGACATATTAGACTACGCTGGAATCATGGAATGCAAAAAGGAGGGAGGAAGTGGTGGAGAGGACAGAACACTGGCAAAAACTAATGCAGGTATTTCTCATTCACTTAACTCTTTTAGGCTTTTTAGGAAAAGATCCTGTCTAGACACCTCCACACCGCCATTGCAGTTATTTAGACGTAAAATGTTTTAATTCTCAATCCATTTCTCGTTATTTATCTGTTTTATCATATATGATCAAACCTGTTTATAGTTTTATTAATAAATAATGAAATCAATAATGAAATAAATATAGTTGTTAATTTAAAGTTTAAGATAATTTATCAAATTATTATTGCAATGTTTAACACTAATTAAATAATGTTTGCCACAGAGTATAAATCGATAATGGTTTGTACATAAATAAGTTTACAATTAATATGTTTATAAATGAAATAAAGCTTTAACCTTGCAATTGTACTTCTCCTCTAGTACAAATTCCTTAGTACGAGTTAGTGGGAGTATCCGTATTAGTACAACAACACGTCTTTGAGTACACGTTTTTTTATAAGAAAGTTTTTTATAAGAAAGTAGTGCTCGATTCGTCAGAAAGTTAAGGAAGTTAAGCACTAGATTTTGTAAACCAAGAACGTTTAAAAATTTGTTTTTAACCAGAAAAGACAAAATATCTTGTAGTTTTTGGTTCTCTCGGGATTTTATACCTGATATCTGAGATTTTTTTGTATCTATCTTTTAAATAAAAATCGAAATTTTAGATAACAAATTTGTTGAGGTCTGTTAACCAAGAAGTTCAGTTGTTGCCCAAAAAAGTCTCCAGAAAGTTTTAGTACTGAAATTGGCAAATTGCTAAGAAAGTTCCAGCACTGGATTATAAAAAATTTTCTTATAAGAAAACGTGTAATGGCATATAGTTTGGCATTTAGCTTCAGTAACATACACTGTAAACCTTTACACAGATTTTTCGTGGTATTATAAGCAATACTGAAAATGTATTACACCTTTGACCAAATGAGTCAATTTCGTAGTCAAGGATTAGCTTTGATCAGCATACTCTTAGAGGTATCCTAACTATGTTCTTTATCAGAGTTTAACATGTATTAGTATTATTAAACGGAGTTAATACATTTGTCATCTTCCATTAACATGCTTTATGCCTTTGCTAAGAACATTTGACGCCGTATTTCGAATATAGTGATTTTTTTGTTTGAGCACTCGTTCTACATTGCTAGCAATGACTGATCGATTAACAGTATAACTGTCATTCACTGACTTTGCTATTGTATGCATCTGCGGTATATTTCTAAACGAATCCACAACCATTTGCCTGGTTAAACTGAAAAATGAAGTCAAAACTCTGATGAGTGAGAAAACGTTGAGTTATAACAAAGTTGGGGTGAGGGTCTGGGTGTGCAAGTGTTTTCATGAAGTGACTACGTATAAGTATTTTTCAGGAAAGGAACAATACTATAGCCAATGTGAATTCCTTGGATGGCTATTTGGGTACGATTCTTGCTATTTGGGTACGAAGTCAAGATCTTACTAGTCAAGATCTTACAACAAGTCAAGATCTTACAAGAGGATTAGCGAGATATAAGAAAATAGAGAAGTTTATTTTGGTAAAATTATCAGGCAAATGAAACTTACTTGTAAATTAGCAGCAAATAGCACTCAAAATTATTTAAACTGACGCAGTTTTGCATTCCCGGCGGGATGACATCTTTTCAATAGAACCACAAGGTAATAAGTTCCTTTATCATTTTAAAACTCTCTTCAATAAACGCACCGTATAACGGAAACAATTTGATAAAAGCCCATGGCGCTTATTCATGGCATTGGTGTTTTCCAGGTGAAAAACAATCGCTCCATCAACCCCACCTGATTAAATCTATTTGTTGCATTCTGTTTTCAGTATTTCTGTATATTGTATACTGTGGCTCAGAAACCATCTGGTTTACTCAAAGTGGATCGAGTGGAATTAGAGAAGGAGGGAACACTATCAACTTCGACATGAAATTGAAAAAACTCGTCAAACTTGTAAGTTGGCAGTTTTGAACCTTGTTATCTCTCACGCAATCGACCAAAGTTTACAAATATAAAATAGAGTTAAGTAAATTAATTTTAAGAACATTTTTCCTAAAAACATAAGAATTATTGTTCAAGAATTCTTCCTCTTCCGGTGTGTTTTTTCTTCCCAAGGCAAGATTCCTTTTAGGAAATCTGCCAAATTTCTTTATGACTTCCTGCATGGTGATAAAATACACTGTACAGTGAGTACTAACTAATAATACAGGGGAACATTCAAACTAACAAAGGATACAAAATAGATGGATCTCACCCTGTGCTTTTGTGAACATGACAGCCCAATCTGTGACAATTTGTTAAATTCCGTCCCATCAGAGTCCTTTACCAGTTCTGCAAATAGTCTGCATGACTCATTCTGGATAAGAAATTTAACAGATAATTTTCCATGCATACATTGCATTTCCTTAAATTTTGGGGACAATAAGATGAAAACATTATCTGAATCATAGTTTCTTGTAATACCTGATCATCCATGTTTTCACTATGCTCAAATGGAAGATATGCAAAAAACCTTTCCATAAAGTTCAGATCTTTGTAGTTGATTGTTTTTGCAGCAACAAGCTAGGTGATCAACAAAATTATCTAAAGTATAAAATCCTTTGCTACCCCATTTTTAAAATTAGGGAGAGATGTAACTTTGAGGAATACTTTACTTGTTCTGGGGTGTAAGATATAGAGCATACCTTTTTTGCTATTGCCAAAGAAATGTGATCACAGTCAAATGCCTTTGGTGTGCCCTGAAAGATGCATTAAATAAAAAAAGTTCTCTTCATGATTCCAAAATTGAAAATCCAAAATGTTAATGCTACAGGTATAATGTTATACCCTGTAAACACTTCTGCAAAACTGGTCGATCAAAATTATGTGAGCCAAAGCTGATTTTGAGTTCTCTTCCCAAGATTTCAATTCTTGATTGCGTGCCTTTTCAATCTATAAATATTTAGAAAGGTTGTGAGGAAATAGTATTAGTTGATAATAAATATCAAAAAAATTCCAATCTGATTTGAGATCTGCTGTGTTGTAAACCACATGTAAATATTTTCATACCAAGGTGCTGAATTGTTCTTTCAACTCCTGATCCACGGCTTCCCCTCCCTCAAACCAAAGTTGCAAATACCCGTCAAGGTCTTTTCCAGGCTTAAACCAATATTCGAGTACTGATTGAACTTCTGCATTTTCTGCCATTGTGCTGAAATCAAAAGATACAGTGATTTCTATAAGAAGCTCTTCACAAAATAAAACAGAGATTGCTGACCAATTGAGACAGCATTACAACCACACAGATCTCAACACCAAAAATATTCTTGCAAACTCAAGCGAAATATTGAATGGTACTTTTATTGTCTTGAAATTGCTACCCTGAACTTAATTGAAGAAATTGATTGAAGAAAACCAACCTCACATTTATATACTTTGGTGGCGCAAGATGGCCTGGTCAAATTGTTGTATCAGGATCATGTTCCAGTGGTTGTTCATTGTCAACCTGGTTTTGTTATATGATACTCTTAGCCACACACCACACAGGCCATATAGGCGTAGAGTTATATTATATTTTCTCTAGGGGGGCTCAAGTGAAACTTTTTGGAATTTCATTCTGTGTTTCTTATGATACGAGAAACAAGAAAAACAAGTAATATCAGTTTAAGCAATACCGTATTTCCTCGATTAAACTTTCATTGGACCGACATAAAGAACCAAGGAACAAGTTGGTAGCATAAGGAGGCGTTTATTCGAGGGGGGCTCTTAATCGAGGGGGGCGTTTAATCGAGGAAATACGGTAAGCTGTCTACTTGGATACCGAAACGTATCCTTGAGGCCCCGTTCACACGATGCCGGATTCACTTCGTTTCGGATTCCATAGGCAATCCGATACGAAATTTTCTCCTGTTCACACGATGCCGGATTCACTTTCGTTTTCTGTTCACACGACTACGCTCCGCTCCGCGCGCCCCACAGGCCCACATCAATGCCTATTGTTAAAACAATTGCCACGTGACAGCTAAGCATCACTCGCTCTTTTGAGAATGTCGAATAGTTGGCGCCAATGCTTCAAATAGAGGTTCTGGAGCACAAAGCGTATCGGATTCATGCGTTCACACGAGCCCAAAAGCTATCCGATATGAAAAGCGATCCGAAACGTTTCACCTTCAGAGCGGAGTGATTTGACTCCGGAAAAGCGATCCGAAACGTTTCGGATTGGCATGGTGTCGTGTGAACAGAAAGGCTATCCGATATGAAAAGCGATCCGAAACGATATGAATCCGGCATCGTGTGAACGGGGCCTGAATGTCTTCTCAGGGGGGCTTGAGCCCCCAAGACCCCCTCCCAAAGTCTACGCCTATGACATATATCACGATTAAAGGGAGTCTGTTACATTATCGAAATTACTCTGAATCTTTTGCACGGAAAGATAAGTCAACCTCGATTTATCAAGGTTCAACTGTACCTAGCAAATTATGGCTTGGTGTTATTTCGGGAGACTGTACACGATCACATCGCACGCGATCGATTGCGTCATTTTCAACGAACAAAACATGATTTTCTTCAAAGGCAGCTCAAAAATATGGCTTATCCGACAGATGTATTTGCACTTAGTAGATATCGCATTTGAAACTTTTATCGCTTACATGCTCTAAGATATGACATGTTAAAGTTTTTGTGACGTGTAAATTTTCTCTACTTCCCCCTATCTTTTCGCAATCGCGCGATTTCTCTGTCATTTCACCTTCTGTGCAACTTGACATGCTGCGATTTAGCCCAGCCCCATGTTCAATAATAATCAACAAAAGCTAATTAATTAAGAGCAATTTTATTTGTTTCTCCAGTTGCCTATGGCTTCTAACTTCAATGACGCACATTTCTAAGCAATTGTTTCAGCCACAGCACGTCTCCCATTCAAACACACAGAGGAGGTTGACACTGATGTCCCATGAACTATACCCTGGTGTTTACCAAATGGTTTGAAAGTCACAGCGTATGGGAAGTCAAAGATTATTTAAACCTGTGACCAGCTGCTTTCTACTAATCAAATCCTTTTTTGGCCTCGTTCAGATGCAACACAAGTACAAAGTAGGTCTTGGTTGAGTCTCTGGTTAAGTCGTTAAGCATCTCGAATCTCGTAGAATCTCACTCATCTCGAATTCATTCTACGTCGAAACGTTCATTGCTGCTGCGGCAAGCAACGAAACTCAGCGAAAATGCTTATCACTTGGGTGAAGATCATTTTTTTCGCTCTAATCATTGAATCAATTTGTAAGTACCATCCACTTTACATTAGATTTACTCTCTGCGTATCTTTTCTTTCTTTAGCTGGGTTTCAGTAGCCCGTGCCCAGACTCAGCTGGGTTTTAAATCATTTTCGGCACTAGAAGTTTGCTACCATTCGATATCTGACTTCAAACTTGAGTTTTCAACCGTCTGATTAAATCTATTTTTTTAATTCTGTTTTCAGCATTGATGTATACTGTGGCTCAGAAGCAATCTGGTTCAACTCAAAGTGGATCAAGTGGAACTGGAGAAGGAGGGAACAGTACCGGCCCAAAGGCACCCTTGCCTGCTGCTTCCATGCCCCCAATTCTAGACATGGCTCAGTTACTGCAAAGTTACGTGAAATACGAAACAAATCTTCTTCAGGACGTCATCGGTAACTACAGTTCTGGAATGCGACCTGTTAAATCATCTGACCTTGCTGCCGTCATCAACTTCGACATGAAGCTGAAAAAACTCGTCAAACTTGTAAGTAAGCAGCTTTGAACCTTGTCACGCAAACTTTTTATCATAAAAAACCTTTTTATAAGTAACCTGTGAAAAAGTTCTTTATGTAGTGGGTCCCAAAATCTAAAGAGCTTATACCATTGAAAACTAAATTCCTAAGCAGCTCTCCAAAGTGCATAATTCCGTCACTGCAGCTCAAATAACCATAACTGCAACCATTTTCTCGGTCCCTTGATGGATCAAGCTACTGACATTTGGATGTGTTGAGTTCTTCGATGTGGCAAACGTTTTTCTGGATCTCCTAATTCTTACTTGTTTTGTGTCTTGTCTTACGATTGCGGGGGTCGGATCAACGTCGATGAAATTGTTCATAAAACTAGTTTTTGGACTTACCGCTTTTTGACCGCTTTGTCCGCTTTTCTTAAACGGGTTTGATGAAGTAACAGAAACCCCGCCTTCCTCTGCCCCTACCCTGCCCGACTTTTATAAAGGGGTTCTTTATGTAGTAGATTTTCACTACATAAAGAACCCCTCATATTTGTACACATGAATCTAGATCTAATAACTCGTAAGAATTTATATGAATGACTTGTTTGTTCTTTAGGATATAAAGGAGCAGGTTATGGTACTAGAAGTATTTGTTTTGATGGTAAGTTTGTATTGTCAATTGCATATTTTTATGTAATTAACCCTTTATGCTTTACCTTGTAATTAACTGAACATTTTGCTTTTAACTGCCCAGGCAACACTGAACACTTTGACAATAACGAATTTGTGCAATTAAACGCTCATGGTGCCTATTTTTGTATTTTTGGGGCGTTCTTTAGAGGGATATGTTTGAAAGAAGTGTGTACTTATTCAAAGTATTCCGACAATTTGCATTTATTTACATGATGTAATTGAATTTCGTTTAGAGATGGATTGATCCACAATTGGCATGGGATTCTTCGTCTTATAACAATACTGATATTCTCAAGATTCCAATTGCAAATGTTTGGACACCTGACATTGAGCTGTACAACAAGTAAGTAAGAACATACCAACAGACATGGACTATATTCCTAATAACCGCTCATAACCGCTCCGTGTACGCTCAGTACATGGAGCGGTTATGAGCGGTTACTTTACGTTGGTGTAAATGGAATGAATAACAGTAACCAGCAGTGACGATTCCTTGTTATGCCCCATCCTGTACAGCAAACTATCGATATAACAAGCATATTCCCCCTTGAGTAAATTAATAGCATCCTTTTTCTTTCTATCTTTGGTTCTACGAGACATATATCTTCGGTTTCCTATTCAACGGATGGCGAAGCATTTTGCAGTTTATGCCCGAAGCCTTCAAGACGAAATATTAAATCTTTATTTTATAGCCACATTTATCGGAAAGCAACTATTTGAATACTCTTTTGTACCTGACATGTCCCAAAGTGCCTAAAAGATCTTTTTATAGCGCCCAGTAAACCAAGTAAACATCTTTCAGTGACCGGCTATCGGCAGTCGTACTGTTTTGAGCTCCAAGAAATATTGATTTTTGCAGCGCAAGAGATACTTCAAGTAGCAGTGTGTTCCATGCGCCAGTTATTGCAACATCTAACGGAAGTGTTGTATGGACCAATCCAGTCGTTTTTCATGCATCGTGCAACATTGATATCACATGGTTTCCTCTTGATATCCAGGTAGTCGCTAGACTCTTTTTGAATAATTGAATTACTAGACCCTCAACCAGTCCAGATAATGGTCTACATACAGCGTATTGCATTGAACTGTGAAACTGGTCTACATACAGCGTATTGCATTGCACTGTGAAACTCCCGCCTACCCCGTTTTCAACAGCTTTTGCACATAGCCCGAAATTTCTCCAAGTTGCTACACAACTTTACCCAACAAGTGCTTGTATACGTCCAAATCTTAAGCCATGGATTTTCAAGGCCAGAGACTACAGTAGTTACCAACGGGATTGTCCACTTTATCTAACAAACATCGAAAAGCCCAAGTATGCTGCATATAAACGCCTCTCTATTTTCAATCCCTTGCTCGCTACACTTTTTTCAATTACAAACGCCAGTCTTATAAACGCCCACATTAAGTGACCCCTCCAGTAGGCATGCCATGTGAAGTCTGAGGACAGTTTATATTAACGCCTCGGTTGTTTATTGGAATCATGAAGGTAACGCATTGAGGAGCTGCTCACAATCATTCAATGTCAACTAAGTCTTACAGTTGCAACCTTTCCTCCGGTCACCTTGTTATTACGGCCTACGGCCAGTACTTTGAGGTTGATGAGGCATTACAACTATGTATTTCAAGGTATTACAACTGATTTCTAGCTACTTTGATTCCAGATTTGTTCTTTGACCTTTGGCTCCTGGTCCTATTCTCACAAACGACTGAAAATTATGGAATATAACAAAATTACAGAATCTATGATGAAAGAAGGTATTTATTTGTAACAATATGTACTACTGCACAGTAGATTTTTAATTGTGCTGTAATAGCTATGCACCTTGAATAGCGAAGTAAACTTTGGGTATCTTCCCCTTCAACGTGTTATTTGGATTCCTTTGTAATTATATATCTAACTGTTACAACTATTCAGACATTCCAATTGTGTGAGATACCGTTGTTCTTAGCTTTCTTTTCCAATTTATCTACCTAGTCTATATATGATGTATCAATATATACCATCGTATCTAGACGGAGTGGTACATTTGCTTAGCTCTCTGGACGATGAATGCAATAAAATATCGCAAACTGATTTTTTATTGAAGGTAAAATGTTTGTTTCGAATGGAGTCTGGATAATAGAAAAGATCACGTCGAAAATATCATTGCAGAACTACGCATGTTGCCCTGACGCCTTCTCTCAGATCGAATACAATTTTCATTTAAAACGGCAGCCTACCTTCTTTCTTCTCTACTTAATATTCCCATGCTTCGCCATTATCGCCTTGTCGTTGTTGACGTTTGTCATTCCGCCGGATGCCGGCGAGAGAATCGGCTTTGGCGTGACCGTCATCCTCAGTTTCAGCGTTTATCTTATCGTCATATCCGACAAGCTGCCGGAAAAGTCGGACAAATCGCCTCTGCTTGGCATACTTTACGTTCTCATATTTTACCTCCTCGTCCTCTCGTTCATCCTATCTACCATCAACGCGCGCCTCTATTTCAACACCCATAGTCCACCGAGCTGGCTTTGAATCGTGCACGTGGCTCCAAGCGAAGCTGTACATTCAATTTGTTCAGGAAGAACGTCAGAAAGATCAAGGTGAAAGCTTTCAATGTTGAGGAAACGCAGAAAGAGGAGTGCTACGATCTTGACCAGGCGAATGACGAAGTGGAAAAGTCTAAAAAGAATGATAAAGGTAAGTTATTTCATCTTCATAAAATTGCTATTTAATAAAATCTTCTACGAAATGTAACTTGAAATTACTTTTTATTGCTGCTAGTTATGATTTGTAATTGATTAAAAAAGAATGAAAGACCAGCCCATGAGTTTGAAATAGGGGTGGTCTTTATTTACCTGTCCTAAGACCAATGTATTGTTTTTTAGAATCGCACACAGAACAATGGCACCAGATCTCAACATACCTTGACAAGCTCTGCTGCAAAGTTATTGTCGCACTTATGACTGTGGCACCTTTGGTCGTTGTGAAGATATTGCAAAAACAATCTGACAAATACTGAATCCATCCAATCCATTATAACAATAATATAATATCCATCCATTATAATGATAATAATGAATTTACTTCAATTTATTTGCACGCTCAAACAAGAAATAAGTGCAACGTAACCAGTATTCAGTCACATAATATACTGTAATATACTTATGCACCTATATAAGCTAAGCGAGGAGAAAACTATGGATAAATGTTCTTCATTTGTTCAGAATTTTGCTAGTAAAAAGTCACTTAATCGTTTCTTAAGCGTGTATTTGTCATAACCTGAAAGCTGTAATACTGAAATGCTACAAGGCATATGATAACTGAATGTTTTTGACAAAGATAAATGTAAAAAGATGTTGAAAAGCAAAGGTATTAACGCATCGTGTACGCATGCGTTTCAAGTCTGTTTTGTTTTGTTGACTTTTCTTTCTGACGACACACGTGAATTCCAGTTCCGCCCACCCCCACATAGAACAGAAGCAAGAACAAACAGCAAAATGTTGTGATTGCATGTTGTCGTATTTATTTTATTTTCACCCAAAAGAATTTCCTCATAATATTAATGGTTCATATTTCAAAAGTACACCCCTTAGGTAAGTACTGTAGTACTAGGTCGCTTAGTTATTTAGCCATTTAGGCATGCGAATAATACTGCTGAAATTAGCCGTGACGTTTTGATCTTTGGGCCTACGTCCATACTTGACTTGTCAACGTCAAGAAGAGAAACTTTCGTCTCCACGTTTCATGTTACGTGCAAGCAGGCCACGAAAGCATGAGATTAGGTCAGTGTCGATCAAATTTGATTCCCTTGAAATTTTTGAAATTTTGTGGCTATATCAACAGCGATTGATAGATAGTCTTAAATCAATGGCAACTGAAGGTGATGGTGCTCTGTTCTGTTCATTCGTGTCGCCGCCGCACCAAGTAGACCAAGTTCATTGTCATTTCATTTCCAAAACACAATACCGATTTACATCATATGCATTACATCCATGATGTAATTACGACTCTTTCATTTTAAAACATAAAAATATTTATCGAATTTTGTCAGACATCATCATGGAGTTTACCAAAGGAAAGATTTCCCATTATGACTTGTAATGTATTGATCACAATATGATGATAGTACATGTATGATGTATCCCATGTAATGCAACATATTGTGAGATCATAACATATAGAAATGTATTGCTCAGATGCATCAGTTGCTCAGATGCACCAGATGCTCAGTTGTAGGGAAACAGCATTGTTAGGAAACTTTGGGACAAGAGTTTTCTGATGTGTATAGAGATGTCTCAAAATAGATGTACCAATGCCTAATTTATGTTCTACAGCCAAGAGGGTGGAGCAAGTTTAGTTCTCCAATGAATTTCATTGTTAACAAAGTATTGTATGTCCAATGTAAACACCCGTAAACTACATGAACAATAAGATATCATTTCATAATTAATGACAACTGGTGTGAGTATTATCTGACAGTTCATTAATAATCTACTGTATATTTCTGAATTCTGTACTGGGTGAAAGGTAATGTACACTCATTATAACAATGGAACACTAACACATAACAATGGAAGGAGCTTTATTGCAAAATGAAATTTTATCTGGATTTTATGGAATTTTAAGCCTTACAAAATCTATAGCATGCAGGCAAATAAAATTGTTTAAACTTCGTGCTATTTGCAATATGTTCTCTACACAACTTCAATAATTTCGAAATCAAAATGTTTTTTGCTGCTCACGTGGTTACATTTCATTAATCTGCCCATTGCTTTTCATGTTTCATAATATTTTCAACGTTTTTCAGAAAATTTTCAACAATTTCTCAAGAATATGTTTTGCTATGATACATGATCAGATATTCACAAAAGATGTTCATCAGATGTTTTCGTGTAACTGATGATTGATGCTAAAATCTCCTCGTGTAGTGTAAAAGAACTTTAGGATTAAGGACGACGTTATTGTGTACGCAAAGAAATTTCCGGCCGATTGAATTGAAGAATAATTCCCATTTTATTGATGAAAGCATGAACCAAGGGTCAAATTATTCGTGTTTTATCGCAATGACTACGACAATAATTTGATTGTTCTTGAATAACTACGATTGTAAAATCTTTTCAATTTTGACTGCAGTGATTGAAAAGAAAGCCATTGCCATGACAAAACTTATCAAGGATGACAGTCATGTTAGTTATGCTTCAGAAAATCGTAGCTATTCGTGGCCTAATCATCAATTTACGAGTTGGACAGTTTGCATGTACCTGCAATGACCTTTTTATAAAAGGAGAATTTTATTGAATACTGCTGCATATATCTTGCATACAATTTCATTTTTCAGATTGTAAATTCGACGATTAAACGTGAGTTTAATTTTGTTTTTCTGTTTCAAAAGAACTTGTGATGTAGCATCGCTAGTTTTTTTTATAATTGAGCTGCCAGCTGCTTAAAAATCCACCCAACCATATTTCGGATAGGATTTTAGTTTCTAGCTAAGATTTTCTGAGATTTTTCATGAAGTTCATAGGATTTTAATATCTGTATTTCTAAATATATGCAATTTTCTTCAACCTACTTTTAAACGGGCTATGAACGAGTCAATACATAGCTACTTAAAGTGCTTTGCGTTAGGGTGTTGACAATTGCGTACATAAAAATGGCTGTACAGTACCATCATTTGGTGAATTATAGCCAACTTTATGACAATGCTCACACCCTGGCATCATTTTGGCTAAAGCATTCAATTGATTTAGACAGGATTGGCGTGTTTTGTGCTATCAGTTTTCTCATATTTTCGTTCGGATGGCTCGAGATGCTCCACATTCTTGTTTTTCTTTTCCTTTGAATGAAAATTAGATGACGCGAACAATAAAAGTAAAAGTGCACTGTTATGAGTTTTTGTAGCATCTCTCGCATCATTTGTATTGCGTTATATCAAAGATTTCATTGTTGTCAGTGATAACACAAAAGAAGATCTGTTCGTAGCAATGGGAACAGTTCCCGGGGAATTATGAGGAATTTCGCGACCAATATAACGTTGCCATGTCAAGTCATCATAAAATTAAAGTTCACACTTGCTTTTTAAATTGCTATTAATCACAAGAAGCTAACAGTGAGCAGCTATTACAGTTTCTCAAGACTCAAGTCACAGTGCTTCCACTTTTAAGGAAATTTCCTCAAACTGAGGAAATTTGGCCCGTTTAAGGAAATTTTTAAGGAAATATATATTTTTGGGAAATTTGAGGAAATATTGAATTTTATCATTTTATTATCATATTTCTTGATTTCACGTTGTTTTGGTTGTTGGAAGGGTGCCTTTGAACCTATTTGACACCATGAGTCATTGTTGTAACCCCTTATTTACTTCCCTTGTTACTTGCTACACACCTTCGTGTTATTTAAGCCCTATTTACACTACACAAACTAACCCGGGTTCGCCCCGGGTTAAGCTAACCCGGATTAGCTTTTCGTAGTGTAAATGCAACTAACCCGGGTTCGCCCCGGGTTAAACTAACCCACCTCGAGAGGTGGGTTAGCTTAAAACTAACCCGGGTTAGTTTTACGAAAATGTAGTGTAAGCGGGAGGCTGGGGCGAACCCGGGTTAGTTTCTAGTATGAGCATGCCCACTCGTGTTGAAAACAACATTTGAATTTTCGGGATCGTTTAGATCGTATAGTTTACGTGCTTACGCATGTGCATTTCGGCTAACCCAGCTTCGCCCACTGGTGAGCGCTTACACTACAAACGAAAACTAACCCGGGTTAACCTAACCCGGGTTAAGTTAACCCGGGTTAGTTTGTGTAGTGTAAATAGGGCTTTATACTGTTGGAAATTTAATGACCAGCTCTCTTTCTTCAGGAAATCAATGCGGGAAAATCCATCAAAAGGAGCGCTACTGTGTCTCCAGGGACTTTTAAGGAAATCTAAGGAAATTTTGAGAAAATTCAGCCTCGTTTAAGGAAAACCTTGTTTTCACTTGTGGAAGCACTGTCAAGTCATCTATTAGTACGCATAACAGCATAGTATTTGGTAGGATATTATGTGTAATTTGCTAAATTTCCATTCAAAACAATGCATGTCTTTTTATTTGTAAATAGTAGGTTAAAAGCAATTAATGGTCTTTTCATATTTGAATTATGAAGCTTCATTTCAAGCCAAGCAAAACACAATAAAATAAAAATCAAGCCTCGAATAGTTGAATACAAATCTTCACTTCAACAGACTTTTAACTTCAGGTTATTGCCTCGATATAACTTCGCGCCATTATTCACTGCTTATCGGAAAATCGTTTTTTGCTATTTTTTATAGCCGGTTTTTATTAACTATATCTTGTTGTGAGCTTTGACAACGACTTTTAAAAACAAAACTTTTTAACCTTTCTTCTTTAGGACAATATGTCATATCCGTACGCAATTAGAAATCAGGCAATGGAGGAGAGTATGAAACCTATGAGTCGAAGGTAAGCAATTATTTTCATGAAAATTCCAACTATACGTCAGGGATTTTTCTATTGGACTACTACTGGACGAACCAAATTCATGCTTGGCAACAGCTCTAAAATATTCGTTATATGTAGGTACCGTAGAAACCAGATTAAAGACGAAACAGCCAGCCTGTCACTCTAGGCACGAAAATTCCAAGTGTAATGTTAGGAATTTCAAGTCTAATAGGAATTTTCAATTGCTGGGGGCCACGCCCCCAATGCCCCCATTATTTACGTACCCGAGTACTTGGTTGATTTTTGGTAGCTAGTAAGCCATCCAGAAATCAACTACTGGTTGATTTCTTGTTGATTTTTGGATGGATATGAATCCAGATCGATGTAAAAATAGCCGGTACAGTACAGATCGATATAAAAAATTACAATCTTTTTCATATAAAAGCTAACGAAATGAAGTTCTTTATGATCACTGAAGCCATGCCATGCACACACCAGATAAATTTAATTTTTAGTTATTTATCAAAGATTTATTATTCATGATTATTTAATTTTTAATTTCCTCTGTATCTGAGTGTATTCCATTTTTCTGTTTTCATTACACGTTTTTTTTATAAGAAACCACTACTAATTCGAACCAAATTCTGTGGTCCCTTGAAAAATTCCCAACAAACCCTTATAAAAAAACCTCTATAAGCGTGGCACTTTCTAGAAGTTAGATTCGATCAGTTGAGCTTTATCAATGGCACTAATTAAAGTACCCGAACCTGTCAAGCTCATTGAAGATGCAGAGGAGGTATTAAGGCCAATATAAACGAAATTTCAATTCCTTTCGATGCTGAACTGCCGGTTATTGTTACAAAAATTGGAGCGTTCTATCTCATGAAAAAGGTTATCACGTGTACCAAAGTGTATGAAGACCTGTATAATTAATAAAGCTCTAGAAGCTAAAAGACAGCCAGAGAACCCAACGGATAAATATGCCGTGGGTGTGCTCAAAGATGACAAAGTTTGGGGCACTTAGACAAAGGCAGTAATGAACGCTTTGCAAAACAGTTTTCCATGTTGTGACGTAATCCATATAGTTTTGTTTTCTATTATAATAATTAACAAACTGTTTTGCTTCTTTAAAATGCCTTTAGTCCATAACAATGGTCATAAAAATATAGTTTATGGCCATAAAACGGAGATATGGGGGTAACTAGGGGTAAAATATGGCACTTTACATGAAAACTCGTATAATTCGAACTTTCTGTAATTCGAACAAATTTGGATTCCCCCATAGAGTTCGAATTAGACAGAGTCGACTGTAGATTCTTTTGCTCTATTGTTTTCCTTAACAATAGAAAATTTAAGAAACTTTTACTTAGCATGGTTTGAGCTAGGTTTGTTATCAAATAAAAAACGTGTATACCGTAAATCCTCGAATAAGCCCCCGGGGGCTTATTTGCAAAAATGAATTTTTGGGTGGGGGCTTATTCGAGGGGAGGGCTTATTCGAGGGGGGGGGGGGCTTATTTCAAAGTTTTGCTTTTTCCTCGAAGGTTGACAGAAAAAAGACGAAATAATTTTCTCAATCAGCTAAACTTTTTTCACAAAGTGCTGTGTGGAAGATCTAACAAAAATTATAATTTGTTTATCATCACGAAAATCGCGTTTCTTTTTGCTTTTTTGTCTCGAGTCAAAGGAAGTGATACTGTATAGCTGTTGTCCTGTGGGGGCTTTCTCGAAATAAGATATTATTCTGCAGTTATGCTTCCCTCAGGGGGGGACTTATTTGCAAAAATGATTTTTTAGGTGGGGGCTTAATCGAAGGGGGGGCTTATTCGAACGTGGGGGCTTATTCGAGGATTTACGGTACGTAGAAATTTAACAATAACCCTTTCACCACAATAGTTTTCCGTTTGTTTCGTTCGCTATTTGATATGATTTCAGGAAGTTTGAAATTCAAAACTGTATTTTGAATTTCAAGTAAATTTCGCGAGAAAATGAGCCAAAAAAGAGATGAATCTCGGATGATAGGTATTAAATCCCAAGAGATCAAAAACTACAATCTTGTTTGTCTTTTGCGGGTAAAAACAAATTTGTAAACTTTGTTAGGTTTACAAGATCCAGTTTTGAATTAACGCTTTGACGAACCGAGACCGAGTACAACTTTCTTATAAACCAGTTTTTTTTATAAACAAACGTGTAATACGATAATTCAACGAATTGGGTAAGTGTGGAATTCTTTTGAAATTCTTGCACCGTTACATGATCCGATTTCAAAACTGATTTCCATTATAGTCTTGTTTTTGTCTCTAATTTTACTTCACATCACAACACAACTACATAACCGTTTTGAACAAAGCACGCTTTGGAATCGAAAATATATTTCATTTCAGCTAAATCTGGTAGAGGTGAGGTTTAATTTAATGACTTTAATTTCATAAAATATAACTGTTGTTTTTGAAATGCAAATGTCCATGTTTTGATCTTACTTCGATCCAAATTGGTCGATTATTTCCTATAAGAACTAACTAATTCATCCTTCTTTCTATCGCCATGTTAATATCCAAAGAATTAGAAATATTTTGAAATAAACAATAAGGTACATACATTTTTATATGCAAGTTTGGCTAGAGCTCAGTTACTGAAAATAGCTTGAATGACAGCCATGTTTGAGTGCTAAAAGTTGTTAAGTAATTGCTTAAATTTCCCTTTCGTGGTTTTTTGATATAAAACTTCGATATGAAAAGTTCGGGTCTCAGCTATTTAATTTCTGAACAAAAAATATTTAATATTCGCTGAGACCATCCCGCACAGGTTAAAGTTAATTGACTATTTTTAAGAATGGACGTTTTACATTTTGTCAATTATGATTTAGCCCAGTTACCAATGTTTCCAAAATTTTTATTTTTTTATTTCTAGTTTTTTGTTGTAAACCAGTCCCTTATATTCATATTTTTTCGTTTTAATATGTGCAGATAATAAAAGAATGCGGAATTGGTGGTTGAGGCTTATGCCACATATTAGTATAATCTGGTCAATAGGTTAAATTCTTAAAATGCTTCTTTCATTATTTAATGTCTGATCAATAATTTGCTTTCCACCACTCCAAAAATTCCATTGCTGTGACTATTTAGATACACAGACCAACCTGGGTCATTATCTGGTCAATACACACCTTAAAAACAGTTATATCATTACATGCTTAAATCTTGAGCAAACTTCGTAAGAATTCAAGTCAAGCTCAAGATACAGTTCAAATTGGTGGTCAGATACGCTCTTCCAAAAAGGTTGTGTATGCTTGCACTCCTTACGATGGTTGTTTTTATGAGAACATTCACATTAAAGAGGTTGAATGTTGTCAAAGTTTGAGAATTTGTCAAGAATAATGGCAAGGCTCAAATTTCATTGACATTGTCACTTTTTATCAACCGAGTTTTTTAACTAAATTACTCAACGTGACTTTCACGTTGTTGTTTGAGTTCACGACAAGGCACCAAGCTTTTGTTATTATGTTTTCCTAAAGTTATACTGACGGATATTCGGGAAGATAATTATCAATAAAAAGGCATTCTTCAATGGCAGCAGAAGATATTTGTCTGGCTTAAGAATGGTTTGAGAATAATTTGATGCCGAAAATCAAGTTTTATAAAGATAATCGATGTTCTGCGAAAAATATGTTGTTCTTGTAAAAGTATGAGCTGGAAAACCTGAACGATTGGAATCTATACTTCACTTGATTTTAATTTAATTTGATTTGTTCTGTTTCTAGGCCGACGCATGATATTTCAACAGGACCTTCAGGGGTTAGTATATATGTAAATATTCTTTAATAACACCATTACAATCGCCATTTTGAACGTTACAAGGAAATGTCTCTTGATTTTGATTTTGTAATGTAATGAAATGACTGTTAATATGTAACTGGAAGTCACCTTAACTTAATTACACAAACGTATTCCCATAACGTCTTGATTTCCCTAGCAGTAAACATGTTGTGATTTGTTACTCAGAACGAGGGTTGAGGCCTCTTTTCTCGGAATGCCCTTTAAGGATGTGGCTGCAGTTGTGAAGCTTCACTTTAAATTTTGCGAAAAATGTCGAGCAGAGCTCGATCAAGAAGAGCTAACGATTACTTACTATTTTGACCAAGGGATTGAAAGGAATAAAATTACTTTCTCATACTCGATCCCTTGGTCAAAATAGTAAGTAATCGTTAGCTCTTCTTGATCGAGCTCTGCTCGACATTTTTCGCAAAATTTAAAGTGAAGCTTTACAACTGCATCACAACATTCGCAATACATCATTCCCTCCGTTCTCACAATCAGGCCGTACCTGGTGGTATTTTCGATTGCAGCAAGAAGTTGCCATTTCTTGCAGATTTCGATTGTAAAAAAAAGATTTGGTTTGAAAAAGAAAGATTTCGTTTCGAAAAGAAAGATTTGGTTTCAAAAAGAAAGATTTGGTTTCAAAAAGAAAGATTTGGTTTCAAAAAAGAAAGATTTCGTTTCGAAAAGAAAGATTTGGTTTTAAAAAAAAGTTTTGGTTTGCACTTGTGGGCCACCGTAGGAAAGCCAGAGAAACCAATGGTATTTTAAGCTACTAGGAAGGCTCTCCCTATAGTTGGCCTTCGATGGAGTGGAACAGCGATCTTCAACAAAATTGGGGTGGGATTTTCATTTTTATTTCCTCTGTTCTCAGAGGAATAGCGATCTTAAGCAAAAGTGGGGTGGGCTTTCCATTGTTATTGCCTTCGATCTGAGAGGAACAGTGATCTTTGACAAAATTGAGGTTGGTTTTCCATTGTTATTGCCTCCGTTCTGAGAGGAACAGTGATCTTAAGCAAAAGTGGGGTGGGCTTTCCATTGTTGTTGCCTTCGATCTGAGAGGAACAGTGATCTTTAACAAAATTGGGGTTGGTTTTCCATCATGTAAGAATATCCCAATGCCCTGATAACTGGATGGGAAACAGGAAAAGAATGTTCTGACTTGTCTTCTGTTTCGATTAAAAATTTCACGTTTTGCTAAGTTGCAAAGACTTCACGTATAAATGGTGCAAGAAATATTTTTTTTCATTGTTTTTGGTTGTTCGTTATTACATATTTCTCTTCCACCGACAACTTTTAAACACATGTTTACTTGTTCCAATGAAGATTTATATCTTCATGACAAATTTCATCTACATATATACAGTGGAATTCTAGTATAACGAACCATGATTATAACGCCAGTTATTCGTCAGTAGACTTACGGTAGACCCGGCATAGCTTGTTATACCGACGGTACATTGTACCCTTAAGTCATTTAACGTATGTCCAGATATTTATTTCGCCTTTGGAAGAAGTTCACTTTTTAAGAGAGAAGGTTAATTTGTTATATCAAGATACCACCGTACAGTAACCGCATTTTTATGGGATCAAACCATATAAGAACGTTAGGGTTTCAAATGGAAAATGTTGATAACCTGCTGTCAGCATTTGAAGGCTTTATCAATGAAGAATAAGAACATTTTATGGCCTTATGAAGAAATCAAAGAATTTAAAAATATTTTTTTTTTATTTTTTGTCTCTTTTCTCCATTCAAAATTCAAATTTTTTTCTCCAGATTAAGATGCAAAAATTTTTCGCTCATTTTAACGAAAATAATCACGTAAAAAGTGAAGAACATTTACATTTTTGGCTTGAGATCTCACAATGTAAGAACGTTTGAAGGCAACTTGGTTGTTCTTGTAAAAAGCCTATCAGAAATAGACCCCTGATATGAGAAAAGAATCCAATAAATAATAGTACTAATCATCCTTAAACTTAACAAACTGCTGGAGAATAGAATAGCCAAAACAAGAAACTTTAGCATTAAAATTAAGCAACTAATTAAACGGTTTTATTGGGTAGTAACCTTGAGCTTAGTTTGTTGTAAAGTAAAAAACATGCTTCTTTTTCATTGTTTTTATTTTTGTTTTAGAATTTGAGAGCAACTTACGAAATCGATGGTATGGCACACGGAGGTAAGACATTTTCCCCGTTTTTATTGCTTCATATACCGATTTTACTGTGTTTGCCTGGATAATTTATTGTGAGCATGGTAAGCTAATCAAGGCAGTGAGACTGCAGTTCGTGATTTTGACTTGTCAAAGCTTTTCGGCGTGATCGTTTCAACGAGATATCCTGTGCAGTGTTTTCGCATGTGACTCGTGGATGATGAACACTTACCGGTTAAGACCCCTGAATAGCTTGGAAATTAGGTGCTTTTCGGTCATGTGCGGTCACTTTTACTCTTTCAGACAAACTCGTGGCTTCTACGACATCACACAACGCGCCATTGCATACCTCAGAAGTTTCAAGATACAACGTGGAGGTAAATAACATTTCCATTATTGTTATCATTGTTGTTATTATTGTTTTGTTTTATTGTTCTGTGCTGTTATTATTTTAGTCGAAATTAATACAGGCAGTCATCCTCTTTTTTGGGATTTTTGGAAGTAATAAGGCAGGATTATTTTGGGTGTATTTCTTTTCTATAGCATCTGGCATCTTTTCAACATGAATTGGATAAAGAAATAACTCCAAGCGAGGCTATGCTTAAACTTGAGGTATGTGTCTTGTTACTAATAATTCTCGACGAGACCATAAAGGAATTTGTAAACTTTATAATTAAGTATACGAATCGTATCGATAACGCAATTGATAACGTTGATCTTCAAAATTCGACCCTCCCTATCCATAATCAAACTCTGAATCCAAGATAAATTCCTTTAAATACGTGTTATTGCTATGAACTGAAATAAGCTCCATGTGAAAGTCAAGGTTCTTATATACGGATTTTTACTGTAGAGTTGTATATTTGGAAGGATATATTACCATTTTGGAGGAATCCCGTTGCGGCAATATTTGTCAGTTGCTTTGCAGTGTCCTTTCTATTAAATAGCTTAATGATGGAGGTTTTCACTGTTGTTTGAACTTTGGATATGCAATTAGATATTTGGAATTGTGGGGGCCTGTTACATTATGTTTTCTTGCAGGTATTAGAGGCAGAGGGTGGATTGTGGCCACAGAGAATGAGCATGGAGGTCACAGATGACGTCATAGAAATGTACAATGGACAAACCCTGGTATTAAATGTTTTAGCATCTGGTCCGCGTTTTGTTGCCATCTGTTTCTCCCTCGTTTTCTAGATATTATTTCCGCCAGTGATTTATTTCAGCAAATAATAGAAAATGAAGGGTTGGGTAAAACTTCCGCGGCTTATATACGAACATTTTGACCAATTGAGAAAGCTCGTCTATATTGGCTTCCTGGCATTGTTGCCTAGCGATGGCATACTTTGCTATCTTTGTTGTTTTTATTGTTGTTGTTATTTTTGCAGGAAATCATTGAAGAATATTTGTTGGAGAACATCAATTTCTTTGCCCACGTGGTCAACAGATCTCTTTTGAAATATTACTTCGTTTTCTCTACAAAGTTTTCTTCTGATAAAGTTGGTGCCATTCATATATTCAGAGGCGTCGGCAAGGAGGTAAAACATCATTTTATCTGCTTACAATATTGAGAGTTTGATATTATGATTTTGATTACGTGATTACGCGATTGTAACTGTTATTACGTGATTACGTGATTACGTGATTGTAACTGTGATTACGTGATTACGTGATTACGTGATTGTGATTTTTTATAGCAAAAGTCTCTCTCTCTTCGTTGTCTGTTAATAGTTTCTTCTTTCTTCAAATTGGTTATATTTTCTTTTTTCAGCCTGCCGTCATAAATGCAGATGTGAACAGGAGAAGAATAATGAAGGCTAGTTAAATTTCTTAATTTTCTTTGTCCAACCACGACTCCCGGCACGTCTTCTTGACCTATTTACCGTTTTAAATCGCTAATGCATTCATAAAATAAACTGATCAGCAACTTGTAGTTTTTACTACGCGCAGAAAAAATGTTTTCTGTTGATGTGTTTGCATTTCTCCTCCGGATTGTTTGGACTGCAAGTTGCTGGGAACACCCAAGGTGCAACATAGATATTTCTTAGCTTGGATGTATATTGCAATATTTGAGTATATAACTAATTTCATTTTCATACTTGATTCCAGGCCCAGACAATGAAAGGTGCCAATGTAAATTCTGCATTTTCAAATGATGTTGAAGAAAAGAAAGTGGTTAAGTCAACGGAGCTAAGCGTAAGTTTAATGCTGAACCTTTTTTGAAAGCACGCGTCTTTTCAATTTGAGTTAAAGCTAATTTGTTCCCGTGGAATTTCGAAGCAAGAAAACTTAAAGTTGTTGTAGCATACTTTTTATCATCCAACTTTGTTCAATCCAACTTTGTTTAATCCAAATGTTTATCTTATGGAACAGCTGTAGAGCGTAGATATTTGGTTCCTCCCACAGTGAATTTTGTTTTATAATTAATTGTCGTTAGCTAAATAGATAACTCTTGGTACATATGTGAGAGCTTTTTTGAAGTATATAAAACTTTTACTTTTCTGTTGATTTTGTCATGTTTTGTTTTTAGAAATCTCCAAGTTTAAAGGAATCACATGTTGTGCATCAGAGAATTGAATCTTTTCAGAAAAATTCTGAAGAACGCCTACCAATGAAACCATCTCGTACTGGAAGTTCCACAAGCGCTGACTACCCTAATGATATACGAGATGCCAGGGTTGCAAGAGATGTGGTATGATTTTGTTCTGGTTACTCTTTATTGCTGTTTACTGCCAAGATCGCTGGAATACTGGGGCAAATGTCCTGGAACAATATGGTACAATGGGTATCCTTTCTGTGTTCCATGTTTTACACGTCTTTTTTTACTTGTTTCTGCTTTGTGTCTATGCCGTATTTTGTCGATTACACGCCCTGGGCTTTTGTTAATTTCAGTATTTTGTGGGGCCTTTATTCAAAGGGCATCTGTTAACAGTTCTGAGCAATATAGAGACCAACTGTGTCACTGCAGTTGAAGGGGCGTTTAATCGAGGAATACGGTATTTTACTTCACTTCGCGCAGTTTTATGAGGAATTTCAGGAGTCAAAAATGTGGTTAAATAAGGGGAAGGCGCTCTGATTGTTGAAAGACTGTGTTTTGGGCCGAAGACTGTTGAAAATAATTGTAACCAATTATAACCACCGACTGAATTCACTCATGCACTTTTAATTAATATTTTTCAAGAAAATCCTGAATCGTTGCATTGACGAGATTGAAGAATTCGTCGACCGGTTGAAATTTACGAACGAGGCCAGAAAGAAACTGAGCAGAAAGGGAAGAAAGAGTACAAAAGCAAAGTATGGTAAGACGTCATCTTCAATCTCATATTTCGTATTTATTTGGGTTGGGGATGTATATGAACTTGTTTCGGATTCTCCCGAGCTTGGGTTGCTACGCATGCGCCTGTCAGTGTTTAGATTTCGAAATTAAAATACGCATGCGTAATATACTCATTCCGGAGAAGTCGAGATAAATTTCAGCTTTTCTCCGAGTGCTGCGGGGCATTCATTGCCGATTTGGCATTGCTGTTGTGCAGGAAATAATGTTTGTAATCTTTGAACTCATTATATCCACGGTGAAATTTACTTTATACGTTTCACCTTGGGAAGTTGTTTAGGCAGAGGGATTTTACATATAAATTCTATTGCAAAGGCTTGAATAAACTAATTTTATTAAACATATTTAATAGAGAACTTGAGACAGAGCGCAAAAGGACCAAATGAAGCGGCTTACACAGATATCTTCCAGAAATTCAAATATGCATTTAATTTACTGGTACGTTTTATAATTACATCGCTTCCTTGTCTGCACTTCTTACCAGGGCAAGGGACGCAATAACTACGTCTAAATAACGCAATATCCATCGCAAATACAGAATAGTTGTTTTGTATCCATGTAGCTTGATAGGAAGTTCAATCAACTTCTATAATGCAGACTATTAATGATGCTAGCCTTGTTGATATCTGTATTGATCTAATGGCCATCCACATATTAATACTGATTTCGTAGATATCTGCTACGCGGAGGTAGTCTTGGTTGGTCCGGTGTATACCATGGTTGTTTATTTTCTAGGCGAAGCTAAAACCGCACATCAAGAACCCAAACGCGCCAGAGCTTGTTCACTATCTGTTTGCTCCACTTGGCATCATTGTTAAACTAATCGGGTGAGCAACTTTCTTTCCTTATGCCTTCTGGAGAATTTCATAGCACTTCGTTCAATGCAGCGTATGGGCTCATTCTTTGCTATCTCAATTCAATTGATGATTGCTTTGTCTTTCTTAGCCTCGAGTTCGCGCAATCTATAATGGTTCCGTGGCTATCGATTTCTACACTTGAAATGATGTCCAGCTGTCTGTACACAACGGAAGGAGATTTCTTGAAATCTCTTGGTCCTAATTGGAATTTACCTCAGTGAGTTCGATTTTATCGCAGTGATTAAAATAAACGCCCCCTTCTAATTTCACACACTACTCTAATAAACGCTCTGATTTTAATTATAGATTTAACAACTTCTTTCTATTCAAGCGCTATATAGATACCTTGTTGAATAATTGGAGAGCATAATGAACACCCAGACCGCTATTAAGGCATCACTACAGTATCTCGTTAGTGAAATCGAAGCATTATTGCATCGTGCAACAGTGCAGTACAAATTTGCTTTGCTGCATTTTTTCATGCGACTATATTTAAAGACCTCGTGTTCTTTCCATTTATTTCCCAGATCGGCTCCGAATTTCCGTGACAAACCGCATGCTATCTACGTACCAGTCTTCAAAGATGGTTGGTCACCACCTGAGGTTATTGATGACCGGAGCAAGGCTGCTGCGCAATCGGCCGCTTCCATGGTTGCAAGAATGAAGGTATGCATTGTATTCCCTAATCAACCCTGTATTCCATGTTACCATCCGCTATCTCGAACCTGGTTTCAATTCATTTTTGATTGCTCCATGTGAGTCCAGTAAATCCATATGCATATTTTGATACATGTTGTCATAGTAGATATAGTAACATTTCTTCTTATTTCGTCGTAACGAACCTTAATGGAACCCCAGAACTGAGTGGGAAGTCTTGTTACATTATACGAAGTAGTAATTTGTTTGAAATGGCGAGGCACTCGAGATAGCGGATTCAACTGCACTTGCACTTTATGTGATTAGTTGATCAACTAATTTAATGATTGCGTTTGCTATTTTACTATTTTTGCAGATCTCATTTGCACGTCTAATATGCACGAATTCTTTAATTGCTGACCTACTTAGCTATATAATGCAACACTGCGGGGTATGGTAAGCACTGCACGCACGAAAACAACTCCCGAACCTGCACGAGAAATATTACATTTAATTATACGGGTAGCGTATTTTCACAAACTTGCACTGTCCACGCATATGAAACTCCCCAGCACGCACGTTATGCATTTAGCGTGCATACTAACGTGTTTTTGCCCCCATGTTTGTAATGCAGGAAGGCGAATTTGGAACACCTAGTACAAAAAGGATGGTTGTTAAGGCGGTGGAAAAATTCAGATATCTTGCTCGTGAAGCTCAGTTGAGAAGTGGAAAGTATGTTGTTCTTGTTTCTTCTCATCTTGTCATTTTTGCTGCCACACATTTTTTGTATAAGGCCAGCAACAGAATTCACATGCGACGTGACGCAGAGCTGTTTTTCACAAAAAATTGTTGGTGGCGAGTTTTAACCCGAAGGTAACTTCTAAACAGACAAACGGGAAATTGATTTTTGTGTGCAGCAAGCAACGTCTTCTCAGCACAGACCTGACTTTCACGCAGATAACAGACCTTTTGTGATCAGCAAAGAACTTTCAAACAAGCAATTTGCGTGTGCACTACGTAGGTCCGTTCAATGTGTTGCAATAGGCCCTTTCAAAGTGTTGCAATGGGCTTTTTCGATGCAATCAGAATGCCAACGCGTGTTTGCTCGTATGAAAGTTAAAAAACCAGATAAGAATTCGTGCATATGGTGGACATGCAGAAGAGATGCTGTACCTTGCATCGACTATACAGCCTTGTTCTAATGAAGCCTCTTTTGCATATCTTTATTAAGCATGCAGAAGAAGAAGCCGAATTGAAGAAAAAAGGCCTACTTGTGTGAGCTGTGTGGTATTTTTAGCAATTCCAACGCCCTTTCTTATCCGGTGTCATCTTCCATCCACTGCTATTTGTTACTGCTGTCAATGTTGTTTTTGCGTCCTCTGTTTTTTGTTGTGTTGTTGTTGCTGCTATTGTTGTTGTTGTTGTTGTTGTTGTTGTTTTGTGGCCACGTGGATGTTCAGCCGATACATGTCGCTGTAATTTGCTGCGAACCTGCATTGGAATATGTTTTGCTGCAAACTACCCCAATTCCACTTCCAAGTTAAAAGGTTCTGTCTCTATGCTGAAACAGCCCGCTCCATACTTTAATCTGTTTTGGGTTTCTTGCAGTGCGCAAAGGAAGATCTCGGTAGATGCAGAATACGAAAATGACTTACCAATCAGAAGACAGGAGCCAGTGAATGGCGAGAAACCCGCCGTCAACGGCAGCGCGAAGTATGCCAGAGTTGCTTATGATTATTGGGCTCATAATACCAAAGAGTTGACCATCAGGGCTGGCGAGAGAGTTTTGGTAAGATAGTACTTGATAGTTACTATGGCACGACCTGCATGGCTTGCATCAGACTTGCATTCACAAGAACTCGTTTTCATTCAAAGGCAGTATATTATTTAGCATGATAGCTTAACTAGTTGTACACGGGGAGCCTCAGTAGCATGCGATTGTTAAACTGAGGTTGCATTTGTTTACTATGAACTACTCCAAGGGTTGACCTATTCATTACACTATGCAAACTGCTTGAACTGTGGCTTCTATTTGTATGGATGTCTCATTGCACATTGCGATAGCCATCGTTTTGCATAAAAATACGAAATTCATTTGTTTGTTTTTTGGAATTATAGGTGGTGGATGATTCAAGGAGATGGTGGCTTGTGAGAAATGATCACGACGAACAGGGATATGTTCCATCTACTGTTCTGGAATACCCAAGCACAGGTAACTTGTACTGTTCTATGCCACTATCACTTCTGTTGCTCCATGGTCTATGATAATGCTTAGCTCAACAAAGCATCAATCAGCAATCCACATTGTGCATTTTCCAATTGTAACTTAGGGCGAGGTGGAAATGTAGTCAATTTTTACCCTGGTTTACCTCCTGAGAGATGTATAGTTGGTGTTGTGTGTTATTGTAAGATTGTGAGCGCACGGTTTCTTCGGGACGTTCAGTAGAGGTGGCGATTATTGAAAAGGGCGTTTCAAAGAAGGGGTTATTTGTTAAGTATTTTATGAGCACTTGTGAAGGGACTGCAAACTATTACGATGAGAGTTCTCTAGTTTAGCATCATGTAGCTAGTATGCATAATTTGCTTTTGTACTTGCAGATGACAATTCTGACACGTCATCAGGCGATGGTTCGAGCTCAGTCCCAACCAGTCCACAGAACGTAACAGCACCTGTTGTCGTAGCCTCCACTCAAGTGAAGGTAAAAACCATGTCATTGGAAACTGTGCTTTTAGTTTATATTGTACCGTACCTTGGCTTTGGTTAGGTTTCTCCATGCCCTTGAATTCGTGCACTTAAGTCCTCGCTAATTAAGCTGTTGTTAGAGTGTCAACATGACCTGTCTAAGAGGGACTCCTTGTGCGACTAATGGACCCATTCTCGTTTCCCACTAAAGACTTCAAGAAATCTGAACGAAGATCGCGTTGGTAGCGATCTTCGTTCCTTGCTTTCCTTTGCTTTCTTTTGATCTTCTCTTTTAAAATCTATGTAGAGAGTTCCTACAGTTCCGAAAAGAAAGGACCCAGCTCCCCCGAGCAAGGACGAGCCAGCTTCTCCCACCGTCGTCACAGCTAAGTCGATCATCACAGAATCGGCACAATTCAGCCAGGCGTCACCAGCAAAAGGGCCACCTCCGCTCGTCTCACCAAAGCCCGTTGTCGTCCAAGAACCAGTGACATTCGGGATGCGAGTCACAGAAGAAGAGGAACAGCCGCCCGATTTCTTACCACCACCTCCACCATATATATCTGCAGACGCTCCTTCGACAACTCCGCGTGCCGCTGCGGTGGATACGAGTGACGTCATTGTCAGCCCTATTTCACTTAAATACGGTATGTTTACAATTCATTGTGCTCGCAATTGTATAGCTAACTACAGCGAATCTTTGTATGTGGCACAGTTGGTTCGGCAGGGGAGGGTCAATGACTGCATTGGAATCCCGTCATACCAAGGGTTACCATATCCAACGGATCAGTCAAAGCGAGTCTTGATTTTTGAAATGGCGACCTTTGGGCTCACTAACTTTTTTCATGTCATTTTGTAGAAGAAGTGGTACACCATGAACAACATTTGCACTCGGAATTAAACAGCAAGCTAAGTGTGAAGAGCAACTCGTCCCTGCAGGCCGAACCTGGTATGCTCTCCTTTTTCTGTGATTAGAATAATATTAACTATCAATTTTCACTTTCGACCCCCTGAACGCATTTGTGGTGACGATTTCGTTTTTTATGTTGTGTTGTTATCGTTTTGATTTCTAATGCTTTGATATTTTCATTCCATTTTTCAAATCAGTTGACTTTTTCATTCCACTGTTCAAATCTTCCACGGCTGATGATGTTTCGAGATGGCTCAAGAAACTTGCCTTTGAACCGATGTAAGTTTTTAAGGCTTCGTAGTGTTATTATTTAATAATTCCATCCCAATCCCATCTCCAGCAATTTCATGAACCTTTCCATGCTAGAAAAACATCGGATAATAGCATGTAATCAATTTATAGCTTTGCTGTAATTGCTTTATTTTGTTTGGCCTTGACTGCATCTCCATTTCAAAACAATTCATTGCAAATTGCATCTCCATTTCAAAACAATTCATTGCAAAAATTAACATAAATATAAAATGTTTTTTCTCTCCCCCCCCCTCTTTTTGGGTGATGGTTCATGATGACTCTGACGTTGTATTATTTCTTCTTTCTGATTATAGAACTATTGAGAAGATGGAGGGTGTTGCAGCGAAAGAGTTGTTCAAAATGTCTAAAGAAGATTTGGTTGAAAGAGTTGGCGAAGAAGAAGGCACGCGGTTGGCGCAAGAGTTGGAAGTGCAGATTGGCGCAAACACGGTAAGCTAAGACTGTCTTGATTGCTCCCACCTTTTTCATGTGTATCTAGACCGCAAAGACCCCCATGTTGTCCTTGATTTTCTGATAATATTAAATGTAACTTCTTTCTGATTGCGGGTGGCGAGCATTGAAATATGATTTGCTTGCCAAAGCCTCAGCCATATGCTTTGCCATATTGATTATTATTCATCGTAATGAACCTGATAAACCCATTAGGGCTAGCATAACTAAGGCTGATCTGATATATGCTTAAACGATCTCTTATCACTGTGAACATTTATTCCACAGAGACACAAGACCATGACAGAGTTCCAGGTATGTTTCTGTGAAATGGCGTTATTGCTTTGAATAATATAAATGATGGTGTTTAACTTTTCCTTCAACTATTCCAATGGCCCAGATGGCACTGCACTTTCTGTTTTTTGCTTTTCACCCATTCTAACATGCCCTCATTTTTAAATCGTTTTTAGAAAGTTCTATTGGAAAAGAAAGAGAGACAAGAGACGATACAAAAGGTTGTTCAGAATGTCGCCTTGTTTTTCCATTGCGATTCGATGTTTTTAATTGTTCATACACCTTTTATCTTTTACTCCGCAATAACAAACAATATTTCTTCTTTCAGAATGTTCAAAAGCACCAAGTTGTTGTCAAATCAGCGTTTGCTCCAAACCAGGTATGATGTACCTTTTTATCAAAGTATTCACACTTTATTTATTATCCTTATACTTTATTTAGAAAATAGTCTGATGGTAATAATAATGAGCTTCTCGTCCGTTGGTTCAATAACGCAATTTACCTGTAAAAGAGACTAAGTTGCGATTTTTTTATGTATATTTATATGTTGCTGCTATTGTTTGCTGTAAATGCGTTCCGCCAAGTGTCTTTGGTGAAAGCAAGAATTATTGTTGCTCTTTCAGGTAGACCTGCAGAAGAAGTTCCTTGAACAGCAACGGCAATTGAAACATCATGATGCAGACACAAGTCACGACCACAATGTTGGCAAATTGAACATTGGCACCCATAGTCGTGAGCCCGAGAAACCCTCGTTCTCTTCATTCGCCGCAACTTCTACTATCAATAACGATGGCTTTTATTTCACACCCAATGATGATTGAATTTTATTTTTGGACAATTTATAATTATAATCGCACAAGGTAAGTTACGCAATGCAGCTCACCAAACTTTTGACATATTTTATCTTCGCCATCTATCCTCACCGTAACTCAATCCTTGGAAAGATTGTTGATAAACCAATCTTTCCATTGTTATTCACAAAGGTCTCCTATTGTTTTCATATTTTTCTTCTATATGAAGATGTGATCCTGAAAGTTTCTTACCAGTAGTTTCTTTATTGCTTGGCTCACTGCATTTTTTTACAAATATCATTTTTCAAATATCATTTTTTTTAATATGATATTTGATTTGTTATTTTGGATGGATTTTGCATTCCTTTTTAACTTTAATTTTGTCTTTGTGGGTTTCAGGCTTTTTTATCAATTTAAGCTTCAACTTGCATTCAGGAAATAATTTGGAATTCCTTATTTTTATATGTAATATTTCATGGTAATGTGTATGGCAATTATATAAGTCTTTGCATTATCTATTTTTCTGTATTTTCGCATATCGGCCATTTGGCAGTGACTTTTGCATCAGTCAACATGTCATGTACCGTGTTTTAGTTTGCATTAGCAGGAGCTAATATTATATAAAACGTTTAGACACAATATGGCTTAAAACATTGTCAGAAATAGGTTAATCAGCATAAGGAGAAACGACGAATTTGCACTTTCATTGTTTCATTTTCATAATAGCATTTTTGGTTTTATTATTTGCAAACAATAAATGCACGCTTTTTTAATCAGAACATCTTTCAAAATAACACCCAAGGGAACTCGATTTCTTGAAAACTCGTTCAACATTTTCACAGAAAGTTCTGGTGGGAAATTCCACTATGAAACTATTTGATTTTCAATCAAGGGTTTTCCAATTACTAAAACAAAAATTTGTTGTCGAGAAGAAGTATTTATATTCGCTGCTCGCACACGACATTGAAACTATGTCAGAAAATGTTTGCTTTATAAAAGACTTCTTCATTTCAATTCACAATGGCCGCATGCCGCAACGCATTACAGAAAGGCCTTGGTTTAAAACATTCCAAAGTCAACGATTATTTAGGTAAGTGTTCTTGTTTTAGAAAAGCGTGTACTGAGAGGGCCTAACATAACTCTGAAATTTGCTGCTTCAAAATGTTTAAACAATTACTCGCCAACTCATAATTCTGCTACTCGAATCTCTTTGCTTAAAATAATTATAAGAATTTAACTTCAACTTTGATGACTCGTTTTCTGCCATATTTAACTTCTCCAGCGGGCGTTGAATTTGAAAATAATAATAACATTGTTTTTCTCAGTTTTCGTAATAATGTAGTTAGTCTACGTATGTATCTTATATTCGGCCAATTTGAAATCATTGATTTTTTGCTTGCTAATATAGTAGTTCAGTGAATTGTATTTCAGTTTCTTTGGAAGGTATGGTACAGTATATCACCGAGTAAAATGTGTTTTATATTAATTTGCTTTTGCAGTAACGTAAAATAATCTTGAATTACCTGTACCCGGACGGTTTTGAATATTTGTATTTATCCTAAATTTCGTAATATCCACGCAACATTTTACTCTAATTGTAAATTCGTGCTGTTTTACTTGTATATGTGAAGTCAAAAATCGATAGTTTTCCTTCATTTCTCACCCCAGCGAACAGTCACAACTTTCTTACACTTGAATATTGATATAACCAAAGTCACAGAATTTTAATGTTTGGTGGAATTGAGAAAACTTCACAAGCGAGTAAAATGCCTTGATTTTTCAGACAATAATTCCCTTGTCTGCTTAGATTTTGAAATAATTTTACAGATTACAAGTTCTGGATTATACTTTGTGCCTCAGTTTCCGACATTCACCCTCCTTTGCGTGTATATGGTCCTGTAATTGTGTGCCGATTCTGTGATGTTTCACGTGTAGTGATGATACCAATAGCTTCATCCAAAGTAGCGATATGATATGTGGTGTAGCTGTTCTGCTTTAATTTGAGTCCCATTTTGTCCAACGGTCCACGAGATATTGTGGAAGCTGTGTGTTCCATGAAACCTTGCTGTCTCACTTTACGATGAAATTGGTTTCCCAGTAGTGTTGCGGGTGATGTGAGTCCTGCTTGATCGTAGATCTTTAACAGATTAGATGATGCCCCTCTCGTGGTGGCTGTGATGTCACCTTTTTCAAGGAAGCCTGATCTTTGTTCCAAGAAAAACTTACTTCCCTGCCATCCGTGGAGCCCCTCTAAGCTCTCATTGGTGATTGGCGCCCTGGCTCAAGCATTGTACAACGTTCATAACAACTTGTTACTGTCAGGATTTTTTATCACCATTGCTTTGTATAAAGCACAGTACTCTTTTTCCGAAGGTGATTTTCTGTTGTCTTTCTTTCAGCTGGTTTTTTATAATTTGTTGTATTCTCTGGCAGTGTTTTTAATGAGATGATTTTAATTCCAGAGCAGTATTGTTTGGTAACCATACTTTCAGAAAATTCTAATTGTTTGCTTTGGTTGCTGTTAGCGAAATAGAAGACATTAAGATAACACAATTGCTCATTAGTCGGTTGAAGTTGACTGCGCCGAAAACATTGCGTTTGCAGGATTTGATTATTGAGATTGGATGGCTCCTTAAACATGTAGAATTCTTAAGTCCAAATCTCTTTTCTGAAAAGACTGAATTGTGTCTTGAAAGTGGTAACCTTCATTGACGCATGTGCAAGCGAAGAAAGGCCTGCTGAGGATCTTTGAAGATGGTTGATGTTGAAGTGAATTAAGAGAGTTTGACGAAGAAAACAGACGTCAAATGTTCGTCCACGCAAGATACTACAATACTAGATCACTAACATCTACAATGAATTACTTGTACCCATGTTTTAACATATTTTTAAGGGTTCACTCAATTATAACTTTTTGAATATAATTTTCACAGTTTGCTTCAAGATTCGGTCCATAGGATCTTGCAAAGGGTCCATACCAACACTTTTCCTGAGCCAGGGACTTAATCAATCCATTGTCCAGCATAATTTGTGCATTGTACTGAGAATAACAATTGTGCGATAGCTGTGTGTGGGAGTTCATGCACATTTTAGTGCCTTCATGGTATAAGATGTTGTTATCCAACCATTTGAATTTGTCACGACATGGCAGTGCATGTCTTTTATGCACCAGTGTTTTTCTGTTTTTGTCATAAGTGAGGCAATCGTATACTTCTAAAATATAAGCAAAATACAAATCCACTTAAGTCAATAAGATGTACGAACTACAAGATTCAAATTCCAAGTAACACTCTCTATGAATTAGATTCAAATTCCAAGTAACACTTTTATTACTAATATTTAATTTTACGAGATATCAAATACTTCTATTTTAATTTCTAGGACTCTTTCATTTACCTTTTCTTCAGACTTCAAAGATTGAAAACTCAAAGAAATCTAAATTTTTCCTGACTTTGTAACGTATAGAAGCTCACTGTATTCACGTGTGTCTGAATGAAAGGCCTTCATCACTAGTTTCCATTCATTAGAACAAAACATGTATGCAACTCTAGCTCAATGAACGCAATTCACAAATTTTTGTAATGTCTACCTACTTTGCTTTGCTGGATCTTTGTTGAGGCATTTAAATGCCGTTTGTAAAGCCTTTCTTACACCAGTGCAGTGTTGGCCAAAAATCCTTTCGGTGACCTTTACTTTGCAGAACTTTTTACCCTCGCAACGTCTTTTCATTATTGCTGTCACACTGAAAAATATTTAATATTACATGGGTCAAATCTGAAAAATCTTATAAACTTACATACTTCACGCTTTACCTCACAAATTGGGGATATTAAGGCTTTCCTTTGAGTGATTCAAGGTCCTAGCATTTTTAGCAAATATACAATTGGGCCTACGTGGCAGTGAACACCGAGGCCTCTTTGGCCAATATGGACCCTGTTATCCACAACTTAATTAGTTACATGAGGTTGTCTATCACTAAGCATTGAGCTAAAGCTTGACTGAATAAGCAAAAATTGCTACTGAAGTTTTCATTGAATTGGGCGTTCATAGAAGACACATGGCAGGCATAATAGATAAAATTGAGGAATATTCATACTCGACAAGTTTACAAGAAGAAGGTGCGGCATTCTTTTCACAGTTGGAACTTTTAATGTATCCATAATATGAAGATTTGATCTGTATCAATTCATCCACATTGCATTTTATCTTCAAACTTTTTCCATTGCAAGTAACAGCAGTCAAAGTCCCAGGGGGCATTGCTCTAGATCGTCTGATAGTAAAGCTTCCTGAATCAAAACAAATTTCAAAACATTATTGTTTATAATTAGAACAAATATAACTGAATTTCCAGCTTATTCGACTGCCATGAAGTACAACTTACTTGCAGTGTAAGCAAGTATGTTTTGTTGCTCATCTTATAAAATGCAAGTGGTCAATTTTACCTTTTCTGCTGCTGTCAGCATGGGCGAAAAAATATTTTATTGTGAAAGCACTTGCAAATGACATGTCAGAATGGAAAGTGATAAGCATTTCGTTTGATGATGATTTCAAGAAATATGGCGTCAGTTTATTGTTGCAGTATTTTCCAAGCACCTTCGAAGTTTCATTACCACCATCACGAACCTATAAACAGAAATTTTCAAGTATTTAAAAATGCAAATAAGTAAATAGATAATTACAAACTACACTTAAGTAAAGAAGTAATTTATGGCTACTACCTCGATGTAATCATAGGCACAATCAATATGGAAATCCATGTACATATTCTTCTTATCGAATTGCAAAACTATTATTTGTCCAGGCTTTGCTACAATCTTCCAATGACGATGAACATTAAATGCTTCGGGATTCGATCGAATTACTCCCTTTCTATATCTTAAAACAGTAACTGGTCCTATAGTGGTAGAAAATGATATTTTATAAAGCAAAATTTAAGGCAAGAAGATTGTTCTCCACCGAAGTAAATATAGGCTTGGTCACATTGCTAATTCATAATTACCTGCACATTCCCCAGTTATTTGTCGCTGAAAATGAGAATAAAGTATCTTAAGTTTTTGTTTGTGTTGTGGATAAATAAATCATAGCTACAAAGTATCAGTATGAGAAATAGGTATCTGATTTCTGTAAGATTTGACTGAGCATAAATGTTATTCTATTTTTATTTTTCAGTTACATTTTGTCATAAAAAATATACTACAGACAAATTCCTTGGCGACGTTTTTGTAAGTATTTTCCCATTATTTTTGCACGTAGGTTCCTTATAATTTGGTTCCTTATAAAAGATATAATGCTTCTATGGAGAATAGATGCCGTTTGATAAAACAATAAGCTTATGAAGTAATAGTGTTACTGTTGTGCTCGGAAAGGTCTTTAACCTATAGGCCTTAATTAATATCAATATGTAGACGAGCTTAGGATTGCAGTGCAGTCGTCCAAACGTAAGACCTATTAAGAAACATGATAATTGTAGAATAACTCTGCATTTCCATGTAAAACTCAAATGAAATTTTCAATTATATTGCTTTATTTACAGGCATTGCATTAATATTCAAGAAAAATTGTGTGCTTGGTAAAGTAACCAAACCAACGACAAGAAGTGCCTACTTGGTGAGTTTGTTTACAATTATAAATGTGTTGATGTGAGTAAAATTGAGCAACTGTACCTTGCATTGCGAGCAGCACTTCCCTGTACTGCATTGTGCACCAGGTTTCAATTTGCATATCATTCCATCACAGCATGGATTTGAAGTCAAACAGTTCTAGAATTCAATGTGAATTTGAATCCTAAGTAGAATGGTTATAAGACATATACATGCTCATTACACAAGGTTTAAGCATAATCGTAAATGACAGATACATGTGAATCTCCACAGTCGCATTCTTCGCCTATCTCTACGATTCCATTTCCACACATCTTTGGACTTTGTATCTGAAAAGTAGACATATGTGGATCTATGAACACAGAATCTAGAAATGGCAACCAACTTGGAAACCTAATAGAACTGTCTTTTCATTTTGCATCTTTTTTCTGCAATACTCTATTAAATGAAATCTTTACGGCTATCTCTTGGTTTATAACCAGATAATTTTTCCTTTTCTACTACTAGAAAGGACAGGTAGCTAATCGTTAATATTTTATGCTCTGCTTGCATAGCATATCGTTGCCACAAAGATAAAGTTCAATGTGCAAATGAAAATATTTCCCACCATTCCTAGATTTGGTTTGGAATTGACACAAGTTGTTTGATTATTCTTTTCTTTGCTTTGCAATGCTGCAAAAAAGCTGCTACTAAATCCCTTTGGTTCGCTAAAAAGAATTTCGAAGCAAATTATAAAACGTAACTGCATACCTGTTCAGCAAATGGAAAATGTATTTACTAACATGCCTAAAATGGCATTAGAATTGGTGAGAATTTTGATAGGATTTTATTTTACTACTTACTCATTTCCACCCATGGTGCATTTCGCTCCAAACATTCTGTAAAATGGACATTTTTTTCCTGGCTCTGAGAATTGAAAAGCAGATTATTGAGTTATTATAGAAATTTACTCTTTGGAATGATTTTTTAATAATTTTGTTTATTAGTTGTTTTGCTTTGCTTGCCAAAGTTGTGTCCTTGGAAAATCTGATGACCGAGTTCGTGAGTGATTAAGTTTAAAATTCTTGTTGCCTTGAACTGTTGAGAATACGAGCGGTTATTGGTTGCTATTCCGTTCCGTTGCTTGGAAGGACCGCATATTTACATTAATACAAATGTCTGAGAGATTAAAAATGTCTGAGATTAAAAGGCCCTAGAAAATACTAGGCTAATTTGCATTGAACAAATATAGTATTAAAAACCTTTTTTTTGAAACCTAAATTTATAAACCACAACACCACACAAGTTTATGAATTAATTTTATAAGGGTAAAATTTTACTTGGCCTAAACTGCGTTGTTAGAATTGTTGTTTACATACCCCTCCGGAGGCCATGATGAACATTTCGCTTTTCGGGTTGCCTTTTCTTACTCTGCAAAGATCTGACATTCCAGCTCCTCCTAGTTGCAGTCCCTTGTCTACCATATCTGTCCATCCACCGTTACTTTAAAAAGGCAAATTACTTTGATTCAAGATAATGAACATCAAAAATCATTCCGCGTATTTCTTATTGAAAAAGAAAGAAAGCCGAAATTTTGGATTGGGCTTTAAATCTAAGTAAGGCTTTTCTTAAGATGCAGGACAGGGTAATCTGTAAATTGGAGTAAGTTATTCATCTATGTTTCACATTTTATTTACATATGGAAAATGCATAGTCATGTACAATGTACTTACTTACTTATATTTTTAATTGACAAGGCTATACTGTTTCACAGTTACTGTACAAGTGGACTTAGGTCATTGGTCCAAGGTGTAATGAACAGTATGGCTGTATATAGTAACAATAAGGTCGGAAAGATGAAAAAAATTGAAAATTGATAGGATTGGGGTCCCTAGGAACGCTAAAAGCTGCAGGGAATGGCGCATCTATTATGCAGCTGCGAGTGAAGACTAATAAGTTTAACAACTGTGAAAAAATTCCAGAATATTTGAATAACCTACTTGAAGTATATACTGCCATCAAAATCATATTTTTCTCTCAGATGATAGTGAGAGTAGTTTCTGAAACGTGCCTTCATTATGTTGTATACTCTTGTGTCACTAATCAGACTTCTGTCCTTCCATGCTTCATATCCAGCAAGTAAAACACGAATGTTGATTTGTCTGTAAGACTACCAACCCAGTTTAAGAATGTAAAAAGCTACTAAAGCACTGTTACCAAAAGATTAACAATGTAAAATGAGATAAAAAAAGGGCCTGTGGTCCGACATAAATTAGGGCCTATTCATATGAGGTGAGCTGGCCCATTGAGGTGGGATAGCTCACTGAGGTGAGATAATTTTCAGTTTGCATTCACATGGACATTTTATCCCACCCAGGCGGGCCAGTTCCGCTTTGAAACTGAGAAGGAAACTTTTGGCGCAAATTTGAAAATAAGTCTTTCATTTTATAATTTCTTGCCTTGCTAGTCAGTCATATCAGTATTGCAAATCATGAATTAAAAACAAAGAAATTTCGATTGACGCTTGCGCACTATTGACGATTTCATCCCACCTCACCGGGCTGGCCCATTGAATCGTGTTCATATGGGAGATTTTCATCCCACCTCGGTGAGATCCCACTGCCACGACAGTGAGATTTCACTCAAGTGGGATAGCTCATGTCCATATGAACGCAAACATATTTTCACATACAAATCACTGTGTCAACGGGATCTCACCTCCGTGGGCTATCCCACCTCAGTGGGCCAGCTCATCTCATATGAACAGGCCCTTAGCTGCATACCTTGTCCAACATGCTGATCCCATCAGAAATAATTGCTTTGATTTTGTCATCAACGTAGTTTCCATATATTTCCATCAAGTTTTCTGTCTAAAGAGAGATTTATATTCTTGTAAGGCCAATAATATATTTTCTCACAATTTCCTCACTCTGTTACATAGGCAGTTAACTAGGACTGGGAAAGTTTCTGCTAAAGTGGATCTAATCTAAATACTTCCTTACTTACCAGTTTCTTACTAAACACGACATACAGTTTGACGTATTTTGTCACCCATGTTATTTTGAAGTCTTCATTTTTGAAGTAATAGTATTGAGGATCGTTGGTTCGTTTTCCAATGTCGTCTAGAAGGAATGGAAAACCTCGCAAACGTTTGCGTTGTTGTCTCTTTCCCAGAGAAGGATTTAATAACTAGTTCCCTCTTCCCCTTGAAATAAAGTCTGACCACAAAATTGTTGATTTATGGATAATTTGTACTCATTTGATTAATATTGTGATTGTTTTTATACACTTTCACTTCCAGGTTCGATTCCTGCAGTCCTAGGAGCATTAATAATCTAAAGTCTAAAATCTAAAATTCCCTGGGTACTCATGTAAAGTATTAGCTACGGTACGTACATTGGAGAATGCATATCATTCCGTTGGGAAGCAATGGCTTTCCCAAGTAGATGCTGAATCTTGTTGGTTCTTCATTCTTGCAATGTACTGTCGTTAATGTATTGTTTCTAAGTGACTTCAAGCATCTGGATTTTGCGAATACAATTGCCGATTTTGAGCAACTGACGTGTGTGTATATCTGCTTGGAAAATAAAATATTAAGAAACCAAGACTAAACATGCTGTCTCTGATAGAGAATGGCTTATTGAAAGAAAGATGAATTGCTCTTGCAAATATCTGAGAAAGTTTAGAGCTGGATCCTTTAAATTTCAGAAAGTACAAAATTAAAGCGCTAAGAAATCAGCTTCGACTTTCCATCTGTTGGGAATAATGTTGGTAAAGTTTATTATCAAAGACGTAAATAAACCTCATCATTCTCTTTTCCCGTCATTGAACAGCCAGCAACAATAACTTTTCCATTTTTATAGATGAGACACAACCCTGTTTGAGTGCTTTGCAAGTTTTTTTCTTTCCATTTCCAAGTTGTCTTTGCTTTTTTGTCTTCGCAAGGCGATAGTTTTGCATCTTTGTTTACGCACAAACCACTTCCAGTTGCTTCAATCTTAAATTCTTGAAATCGAAATACGTGAATCACATAAAATCATAAAATGTGTTATAATTATTTGACAAAATATGAAATGAAATTACCTTTTATTCCTTCAAAAGGATACGTCAGATTTGCGCTTTTAAATGGAACTGAAATTAGACACGAAAATTTAAAAACTTGTTGCCGCAGCAAATGTGAAATTTATGTGTTATATGTAGCAGATGAACATTGTTAAATCATAATCGCATTCTCCTATCTTAAATAATAAACACAAAATCGGAGGTTTCTGAAAATTACCCCACTTATTTAACAAACCTGACTTTGCTCCGGCTGTCAGTGAGAGGAGAACCACAATGTATGCCAGCTTCATGTTGATCAAAATGTTCAACAATCACAAATAAACCAAGATCTGCCTTTAATTTATACAGTTGAATATTCTTTGCTAATACATTCATAAGTCATAAATATTTAGACAGTTGGAAAGTTACTAAGACGCTCTAATGTTCTCAGTGAAATGCAAAGCCTCGTGTAATTTGCTTTGATTGTCCAAACTCTTTGTATCGATGGGTTAAAATCTGAGGCATGAGAAATGTCACTATATTTATTCACAATTCTTAAATTGTTTTGAAGTATTTTCATACAGTGTTATAATATCTCTTTCTGTCATTATTATCTGCTGATTTAGTATTTAATGTCGAATATTTTAACCAACATATTTCTCACTTTTTCTCGTCCTTTGAACAAGTTACTATGACAAGTGAATTCAGCTTCAATAATTCTTATTTTAGATGCCTGCTTGTTTGGTTGAAATGAATATTCATGTAGTTTGTTTCAAGTATTATGATTTGGCATAATTTTTAAAGGCTGTTATATATATCTCTCTCTCTCCGTAGCCTATGGACGCCATGGGTGCACCCACTGCTGCACACTACTTTTCCATCTCTCTCTGTCCCCCGCTATTCTTTTGAGTTTTGCTAATCCTTTCCCCGTCCACTGTTTCAGGTCGTCTTTTCACTGTCTCCGCGGTCTACCTCTGTCCCTGTCGCCTTCAACATTTCCCTCGATCAGTGCTTTCGCCAACCCATTCCTCCTCACTTGATGTCCAAGGTACTTCAACTTCCTCTTCATGATGATCTCCAGTACTCTTTCTTGTCTTCCGTCCAATATCCTTGTCACTTTGTTCCAGATATATTCGTTTACTTTTTTCTCCATCCACGTGATCTTCGCCATTCTTCTGTAAAACATCCCATTTCGAACGCCACCAGCTTGTCCACATACTTCTGACTTACAGTACAACTCTCGCAGCCGTCCAACAAGGTTGCCCATCCAATTGCCTTTGCTATCTTGATTCGATTCCCCTCGTTGAGCTCGTTGCCATAACAATCCTGTTCCTGATCTTTTCCTCTGATGTACCATTTTCAGTGGTGGTCGACCCAAGAAGGTACTTGAAACTCTTCACTTGCTCTAATACTTCCCCATCGATATCTATCTCCAAGCTGATGTTGTTATTGCCATTTTCAGAAGCCATGGTTTTACTTTTCTCTTAAAGTGCTAATGCAACGAAATTTGACATATCGATTTTTTTTATTTTAAATAAAAGCCAAAGATGTACTGATCAGTTTGATGCAATTTTGACGTGCATCTGACAAGCATAAGTTACTTTAGAGGCCCTTTACATGAGAAATTTCAACCCGGGTTGAGTTCAACACGGGTTGAGTTTTGACAGCATCGCTTATTTTTCGTCGCGTTTACATGAAAATCTCAACACGGGTTGAGATGAGGTCACGTGATATAAATGCGGCTGTTGTTATCCCACAATGCAATATCCGATATCCTACAATGCAACGTTTTGATTTCAACTCGCCCCGAGTTGAAAATATTTGCGTTTACATGCAATTTTGCAGTAATTTCAACCCGTGTTGAAATTTCAACACGGGTTGAGTTGCCGAGTTGAGTTCAACCCGTGTTGAGTTTCAACTCGGCTTCCTTCATGTAAACGCGATGAAGGCTTACACCGTCAGCCGAGTTGAAACTCAACACGGGTTGAACTCAACCCGGGTTGAGATTTCTCATGTAAAGGGCCTCTTAATTTCACCTTGAATCAGGCCACCTTTTGCGAAAAATATTGCAACGCTGTGACGTCACAGTGATGACCCATATTATTTCTCGCAATGGAAGTCAATGGGTTTTTTCGAACGTTGTTTGGTTTTTTTTTAATAGCTCCACTCAGGGTGGGAATATTTGAGCTCCGGCTGAACCAACATAAGGGCGAATCTTTTAGCCGTCGTTCTGAAAAAAATTGGTGTCATTTTGTTTAACGTTACAGACACAATTTAAGTTTGAAAATGGGTACCTCCAAAAAATGTGACGTCATCCCGCGTCGCCATTGTTGCTTCGAGTTGCTGTGGAACGACACGTAGCCCTGGTTTGGCTTATCCCAAGTCTTATTTTTTGTAATAACTTATTTTAGCTCAAAATTGCAGACATTGAATTATTTTTAGAAACTTCGGAAATTAAAATTCCTTCGATATCACCCCAAAAAGCTAAATCTTCTGACATTTGTTTTGGTCGGCTCGGGCCTAACCACTCCGGGCGAGGAGTGCTTAGGCCCGAGTAAAGCTGAGAGTCACACGGGTTGGTTTACGATCTTGTTTACTGCATCTATTGCAGGAATAGCTTTTGATTTTAGCTTTAATCTCATCTTTAATTCTTTCCCAAGATCTCTCTTTACTTCAAAGCAAAAATGAGCGCTATAATGAATAAAATCCTGCTATCCTAGTCGGTGGGTGCGAATGATGTCTGTCTCCCGAACTCCTTAAAAAGACATTGTTCTGTTTGATTGGTTTTGAAATACTATCAGCAACATTATGAAACGATACTTTTTCGCAACACTGAGTAATCGAACAATTGTCTCCGTTATGTATCTCTACGACATGTAAATAGTTTTATGATTTATTTGCTCCCAAGACGAGATACCCGTCATGTGTGTGCTCGCTCACAGCTCGCCATGTCGAATTTCAATAGAAGGAAGCCTGCTTGACGTTGCAGACGCGACGTTTGATGACATCACAGTGATGTTCAGTTTTCGCACGAAAAAGGTCAAAATTGCCTACTTTGAAGGTTAATAGCGAAAAAAGTATACATAATTTGCAAATTTTATTTGCGCCACGTTAATCAGTGCATTGAAATCTATAGATTTTTTAAATAAAAACACTATGTAAAAATTCGTTGCATAAGCACTTTAACTGATTCCCATACTGAATCTTTTAGGCGTGTTGTGAAATCTGTCCGTTAGCTCTTGCAACTCCGCTTCACCTTCACCAACTAGATCTATGTCATCTGCAAACCGTAAATTCGTTACTCTTACACCTCCACAGCTGATTCCTGAATCATCATCAAGATCTTCAATTGCTATTTGCTTCCAATCATTATTCTCTCAAGGAACAGGTTGAGCAATGTTGGGGATAATATGCAACCCTGTCTGACTCCCACTGACGCTTTGAAACAGTCACTGAACTGCTCGCCTGTCATCACTTTAGTTTTTCATCACACAAGCTGTTGATTATTCTTGTAAGGTTGTCACCGATATTGTGCTTTCTCATTGTATGCCACAAAGCTGAGTGCCATACCCTGTCGAATTCCTTCTTGAAATCTATAAAGTTATGGCAGATGATTCTTTGATGATTCCTGATCTTTCCACAGATAAGCCCCAAGTTAGCAATTTGCTCCGTTGTGCTGCGGTCTTTTCTGAAACCTGCTTGCATTTCACTTTGGGTTGGATTTGCTCGAGTCTGGGTGTTATACGTCTCTGAATTACTTTCAGCAGGACCTTCGAAGCATGGCTGATCAGACTTATGGTCCTGTAGTCACTGCATTTCTTGCTCTTCGCATCTTTGGGTAATGGGATGAAGATGGATTCGGTCCATTGAGTAGGCCAGACACCACTGTTAAGGCCAACTGTTAAGACACCACTGTTAAGGACTTTGGGCTTTTGTTATTCTTCAACCCCTTCATCGCAATTTCGACTTCTGATCTTAGAATCTCGCTTTCTCGTTCTTCCCCTTCGCACTTTGTTTCTCCATCTTCGTGCAGAATGGTCCTGTTGACTTCAGCCCCAAAGTTGTACAGTTCACTGCAGTATTCTGCCCACCTTTGAGCGATTTTATTGCTTCCAGTGAGGATATTTCCATGTTTGCCGGCTGCTTGGTTTCTCTGTGAGATTTGTGATGGTTTTGAATACCTTTCTTGCATTACCTTTCTCGCACTGTTCTTCCATCTTCCACCAGCTTTGCTTGTTCTTCTGCCCATTCTTCCTTTGCCTTTCTCAGTAGCCGTCGTACCTTTCTATTCACCTTTCTGTACTCTTCCATTTGATCGGTTCCTGTATTCTTCCTCCGTTTTAACTCACGTCGTCATTCGCAAGAGTCTCTCCGGTGACCCATGGTCTCCTGGTCTTACGTCACTTCCCCAGTACTCTCTGAGGCTGGGCTGTTGCTGTTACATTCCTTGTGAACTCATCACACAGCTTTTGTGGTTGTTGGTCTTCCAGCAGCAAGAGAGGGCTTAACATTTCCCAAAGTCAACCCAAATTTTATTTTCAAAATCCCATTCTGAAATTTAAAAACAAAACATCCTCCGAAGTGATAAACAAAAACGTAAATTTTACCGCTAAGAGGTCAAGACAGTTTTATATTTTTGAAAAGTTTAAATCATCTTTCTGTCAAGGAAATCTGCTATATTAAAACCCGTTTCGTATCTTAATGATGTTGTTACGTAATTTTTCTTGATCAAGCCCTGAGCCACTTCTTGACGCAATTTTGCACAAGATGGTGCAATAACTTGGCTCACTATAAATGAAACGAAATTTACAGGCTATATTAAAGCTTGTTTGTTTATCTGCTTGGCTTATTTTAGTTTTCATAATGTATGTGCACATGACTAATTTTCTTTCTGTCCGCATTTGTTATCGTACGGAGTTGTTTATTGTGTTTTGCATGCATGTTAAACCAGGCACATGAGCAAGTGAAGAAAAGTCTCTTGAATACAAGGACTTTCGTCGAAGGCGTTTGATGCTGAAGTGAATTAAAAGAGTTCCACAACAAAAAAGTTGGTTTTAAATGTCATCTACGCAACATGCAATACTGTAGTCAATTACTATGCAATTACTCATGTGTTATCATAATTTTTTAAATTTTCACTCAAATATAACTTGATCGTCTTTTCTTGCACAGTTCGCGTTAAGATACACTTGTCCTGTTTTTCCTTTGAGCCAACATTTGCTCTGAGTTGGTGATTGCATCATTCCATTGACAAGCTTGAACTGCGCATTGTACTGGGAATAACAATTGTGCGTTGGCCTTAGTTGAGCATTCAAACACATCTTAGTGCCTTCGTGGTATAAGATGTTGTTATCCAACCATTTGAATTTATCATGACATGGCAAAGCTTGCTTTTCATACACAAATACTTTTTTGTTGCTGTCATAAGCAAAACAATCATATTCTGAAATATAAGCAAAATACAAAATGATGAACGTTAATAATCAAGATGTAAGGACTCAAAAATAAAATTCTAGGTAACAGCCTCAATGAAGTTCCCTCCACGAAATCTATTTTCCTTATCAATCGCATTTATTTTAATCATGATAGTTTTTATATTGATTAACTTTTTCTTCAGATCTTGAAACTTGCTAACTCTGAAAAGCCTGCGTAATTCAATGAATGTCTTATACCGACCAACCAGAGATTAACTGCTTTTGCTTTATTATCCAGATGAAGAATTCATCTACTGTTACTTTTTTTTAGAACAATACAGTTATGTCACTTTTGTTTATTAAAATTAATTAAAAAGTCTTGTAATATCCACCTACTTTGGTTTGTTGAATTTTTTTTGACGCATTGAAACTCGGTTTTCAAAGCTTTTCTGACTCCCGCGCAGTGTTTGCCAAATATTTTTTCGGTGACTTTTATTTTGCAGAACTTTTTACCTTCGCACAGCTTTTTCATTGTTGATGTTACACTAAAAGATATATTGCATTGCGTGAATGAAAACTGAAAAATCTTATGCTTTTAAGTACCAAACACTTGGGTTGAACAATTGAGGGCAGCTACTTGAGCTCTGCAAAGCAGTTGTCGCAACGCAGTATGCACTAAAACCTGGAAATATACTGAGATACTGAGCTACTCTTTAGCTACTGAGTCAAAATGGCTCGAAATAATTATCGAATTAAAACACATAATATATCGGATGCAATAAATAAGATGGACGACATACTCGACAAGTTTACAAGAAGTTGTTGCGTTCTTGTCGCAGTTGGAACTTTCAATGTATCCATAAAATGAAGATTTGATCTGTATCAATTCATCATCATTGCATTTCATCTTTCTTCTTTTTTCAGTGCAAGTAATTGCAGTCCGAGTCACGGGAGTTATGGGTCGATGCATTGCGAAGCTTCCTGCATAAAAACATAATATCCATAAATTACTCTTCGTTAGGTTTATCATTAGCAAAGGTCTTGTGGAATCTTTTGTTTGAGTCCATGTAGCCAATTATTTTTCATGGAACCGAGGAAACGAATCTGGATCGGGATATGGGAAGTTCTCTAAACGATGAACACTTTTCTGGAACAACAAATCAATTTCTGGCTTGTTTAACTGCCATGAGCCACAATTTACTTTCAGTGAGCCAATCTCCTATATACAAGATTATTTTCGCATTTCATTCAGGTTAATCAGGGTTACCTGTATCCCTCCAGCTTGTCGATTCGAGCGAGAATTTATTATGAGGAAGTCGAACTAGTTCAGATATTTGGCCTTTTTGTATGGTAAAGTTTTGTATAGAAAGGGTACAATTTTATCAGAATTCTATTGTACTTATAAAATGCAAGTGGTAAATTTTACCTTTTCTACTGCTGTCAGCATGGGCGAAAAAATATTTTATTGTGAAAGCACTTGCAAATGACATGTCAGAATGGAAAGTGATAAAAATTTCGTTTGATGATGATTTCAAGAAATATGGCGTCAGTTTATTGTTGCAGTATTTTCCAAGAACCTTCGAAGTTTCACTGCCACCATCTCGAACCTATAAACAGAAATATTCTAGTATTTATAAATGCAAACAAATCAATAAATAATTGCAAACTACACTTAAACTAAGAAATAATTTATAGCTACCTCGATGTAATCATAGGCACAATCAATATGGAAATCCATGACCATATTCTTCTTGTTGAATTGCAAAACTATTATTTGTCCAGGCTTTGCTACAATCTTCCAATGACGATGAACATTAAATGCTTCGGGATTCGATCGAATTAATCCAGTACTATTTGTCAAGACATCAATTGGTCCTATAGTAGCGGAGCGGAGCATGATACAGTTTAGTGTCATACTTTTAAGCTAAATGACATAATTACGCTCAACTGAAGTAAATGTAGACTTGCGTATATTGTTAATTCATAACTACCTGAACATTCTCCCGTTGTTTGTCGCTGAAAATGAAAATAAAGCCACTTAAGTTGTTGTAAATAAAACAAGCTTAGAGTCGCAGTCATTCAAACGCAGAAAATATTTGAAAACAATTGAAAACTAGCTATATATTTGCATTCGAAATTCAGGAGTAAATTTCAAAACTGTTGCAATTTTGTTCTTTTACTTGCAGGCCTGGATCTTCAACAAGAATTTTGTACCTGGTATTAAAATCAAACCAAGTACCTTAATTGGTGAGTTTGTTTACAATTATAAATGTTCTGATGTAAGTGATTGGAGTTCATGAAAGTTTCTTTTCATACTTATTAAACAAAGACATTTGTACGTATGAAAGGGCAGACAATGTATGTAGCAAAGGCTAAACTCCAAATTAATGAAACTGGCTTTAAATTCTCAGTTGTTTGCAGCAATAAAATCATCCAAAATTAAAGTGATCTGTAGGGACTTTTCAGGGTACAAAGTAATTTTTCACCCATTTATATTCAGGTTTGTTCCTATCAAGTACTTCCTTATAAAACATTTATAAACCACGCAACTGTACCTTGCATTGTGAGCAACACTTCCCTGTACTGCACTGTGCACCGGGTTTCAATTTGCATATCATTCCATCACAGCATGGATTTGAAGTCAAACAGTCCTAAAATTCAATGTGAATTTGAATACGAAGTAGAATGATTATAAGACATACAAATGTTTATTACACAAGGTTTAAGCATAATCATAAATGACAGATACCTGTGAATCTCCACAGTCGCATTCTTCGCCTATCTCTACGATTCCATTTCCACACATTTTTGGACTTTGTATCTGAAAAGTAGATATATATCATCAGAATCTTGTCTGCAAGAAATAGTAATCAATATAAACATTTTAAAAATGTGTCTCTTCATGAAAACTTTGCAACTGCATTAAGTGACTCTACCGAATGCAATTTTTACAGCCATCTTTTGGTTTGGAATTAAACAATTCTTTCTTTTCTACTACTAGAAAGGTTTTAAAAGGGTTAAATAAAAGTTTTCTTGTATTGTAAGTTCAGCTTTGAATGAATATTTTTGATACCTTTCCTAGATTTGGTTTGGCATTGACACATGCTGTTAGATTATTCTTTTCTTTGCTTTGCAATGCTTTGAAAAAGTTGCTACTGAATCCCTTTGGTTCACTAAAAAGGAATTTGAAACAAGTTATAAAACGTAACTGCATGCCTGCTCAAAAATTGAAAAATTTATTACCTAACATGGCGTTAGAACTGGTGAAAATTTTGATAGGAGGATTTTACGACTTACTCATTTCCACCCATGGTGCATTTTGCTCCGAACATTCGGTAAAATGGACATTTTTTTCCTGGCTCTGAGAATTGAAAAGCAGATTATTGAGTTATTATAGAAATTTACTCTTTGGAATGATTTTTTAATAATTTTGTTTATTAGTTGTTTTACTTTGCTTACCAAAGTTGTGTCCTTGGAAAATCTGATGACCGAGTTCGTGAGTGATCAAGTTTAAAATTCTTGTTGCCTTGAACTGTCAAAAGAAATTGTGCGTTAACGACCAGGTGAGATATTTGGTATAGATAAGTACATAGGTGAGATAGATTTGTTTTGGGAATATGTTTGAGATTAAAAAGCCTTAAAAAATACAAAACAAACCTCAAGTGAACAAGAATGCTATTAACACGTCAAAATCTCCAAATTGACGCTAGTCGGGACTCGGAAAGTCGACTGTATTCAATTTCTTAAACAACACGTTTTTGAATCCAGAAAACTTGATCTTCGAAAAGTGGACTAGCAATTTACTCCTCTGGTTGCTTAAATTATCAGATTTTGCTATAATTATTTCAATACAATTTTAAGAGTTTTGTTTACATACCCCTCCGGAGGCCATGATGAACATTTCGCTCCTCGGGTTGCCTTTTCGTACTTTGCAAAGGTCGGACATCCCAGCTCCTCCCAAATTCAAGTGTTTGCCATTATTATCTGTCCATCCACCGTTACTGTAAAGAAGCAAATTACTTTAATTCAAAATAATGAAAATCAATAATCATCCCGCGCATATCTTATTGGGTATCCAAAAGAAAGAAAGCCTATTTCACAGTTATTGTGAAATGAATTTTGGTCATTGGCTCAAAGTGTAATGAAAAGTATACCTGTGTGTAGTAACAATATTGTCGGAAAGAAGGGAAAATTGGAAAATTGGTAGATTTGTTGTCCCTAGGAACGCTAGAAGCTGCATAAAATGACAAATCTATTGCAGTTATGAATGAAAATTAATATGCTCAATATGAGTTATAAAATTCCAGAATATTTGAATAACTTACTTGAAGTATATACTGCCATCAAAATCAAATTTTTCTCTCAGATGATAGTGAGAGTAGTTTCTGAAACGTGCCTTCATTATGTTGTATACTCTTGTGTCACCAATTAGACTATCGTTTTTCCATGCTTCATATCCAGCAAGTAAAACGCGAATGTTGATTTGTCTGTAAGACTATCAATTCGAATTCGCAATTGAATGGATTTTCAAGTACTGTCAACAAAAGCTTTAACTACGTTAGTTGAACGTAGAACGTTAAATATTTCTTGTTGAACGTAAGTAAAATGCATACCTTATCCAACATGCTGATTCCATCAGAGATAATTGCTTTGATTTTGTCATCAACCTTATCCCCATACATTTCCATCAAGCTTTGTGTCTGAATTGAGAAAAATAAAGACAACTCTCTTGATTAATGAAATATGCTTTGAGCATCTTCGCCATGCTCAAAGCAAGCCTATATTTTGTTATATAACTTGTTAGAGAAGCAGAGTTTTCTTTAAATTCAATCTAAACCGCTTCTTTTCTTACCAGTCTTTTACTAAACACGACGTACAATTTGACGTATTTTGTCACCCATGTTATTTTGAAGTCTTCATTTTTGAAGTAATAGTATTGAGGATCGTTGGTTCGTTTTCCAATGTCGTCTAGAAAAAATGGATACTTTTCAAACTGTTGCGGTCTTAAAGAAACAGGGTTTAATACATGTATCCTACTTGAAGCCCTCATCTTCAGCTATGTTTTGGTCTACAATAATTAACTTTTTGGTAACTTGGGTTCACTTGGCAAACATTGTTTCTCCACTTCGTGATTTCACTCCCGCCCTAATAGAACTTTACTTTACAAGGTTAGTCGATTGGGATTATGTTTGAAGTACTATTTACTGCACGCACATTGAGGAATGCAGATCATTCCTTTGGGAAGCAATGCTTTTCCCAAGTAGATGTTGAATTTTGTTGGCTTTTCATCTTCGCAATGAACTGTCACCAAAGTGTTGTTTACGAGTGACTTCAAACATCTTTTCTTCGGAAATGCAATTGCCAACTTTGAGCAACTGACCTGTGTATATATCTGCTTGGAAAATAAATACTCATCAACAAAGATGAAAAGTACTTTTTCTAGAATGTTTGCATAGAGAGTAGCTTATTCGAACAAAGGGTGGGTTCAAATCTAAAAACATCCAAGGGAGTTCAAAGCAGGACGTTTCTCAAAAAAGTACATAGTTTAAGCTTAAGTAAATCAGTTTTTGCTAATTTTGCAAAAACATAAACACACCTTGTTCTTCTTTGTGCCCTTCAAAGAACAGTCATCGACAGTAACATTGCCATTCTTATAAATGAGACACAACCCTGTGTTAATGTTTTGCAAATTTTTCCCTTGCCATTTCCAAATTATCTTTGTTGTTTTGTCCTCACAAGGTGATAATTTTACATCTTTATTTACGCACAACCCACTTCCAGTTGCTTCAATCTTAAATTCTTGAAATCAAAATACGTTAATCAGATAAATATAAAATTGTCATAATTGGTTTACAGAATACGAAATGGAATTACCTTTTATTCCTTCGAAAGGATACGTCAGACTTTCGCTCTTAAATGGAGCTAAAATTAGATAATGAAATTGATTAGATTTTTTGCAGCAGCAAATGTGAAATTTATGTGTTATATGTAGCAGATGAACATTGTGAAATCATAATCACATTCTCCTGTCTTGCATAAACACAATATCAGAGGTTTCTGGAAATTATTCCACTTAATTAACAAACCTGACTTTGCTCCGGCTGTCAGTGAGAGGAGAACCACAATGTATGCCAGCATCATGTTGATCGAAATGTTCAACAATCACAAATAAACCAAGAACTGCCTTCAATTTATACAGTTGAATATTCTATGCTAATACATTCATAAGTCATAAATATTTACACAGATGGAAAGTTACTAAGACGCTCTAATGTTCTCAGTGAAATGCAGAGCCTCGTGTAATTTGCTTTGATTGTCCAAACTCTTTGTATCGATGGGTAAAAATTTGAGGCATGAGAAATGTCACTATATTTATTCACGATTCTGAAAAGCATGGATAATAGGTAGCCTTCGATTAGACAAACCAATCAATAAAGCATTTTGTGTCATGGATGACTTGTGTTAACATTTGTTGCATGCTAACTCAAACCATCGAAATTTGTTCGAGATAGCGACTTCTCAGGATGGTGGATGTACCAGAACGAAAGGAAATGGAAAATTGTTCGACACAAAACGAATGTTTGAGATAGCGGCCAGTGGAAATAGTGGGTTTCAACTGTGTTATAATTCGTGCAGTCATGAATTCGCACATGATCAGACCAGATTTTGACATCATGAAAGGTTGACATAAAAAGTAATAATTAACAGTGTGTTCCTCTTTCAAAAAACACAACGTTAAAAAATTTACAAATTTAAAAATTAAAACATTTTATTCAAACTTTGATGGCAAATGAATGAAATCGGCTTTCCAACTTTTAGTTATTTACAGCAATAAAATATTCAAAATTAAAATGCTCCTTATAGATTTATCTTTAGTATTATGCGCTTGTTAAATTCATTGGCCACCCGCTTGTAAGTTCTTTATAAAATAGTTCCTCATAAAAGAACATGCAAACAAATTAGAGATATTTGTGCAAACAACTTATTTTTCTTTTCCCCAGTTTTTTTGGTAAGTTGATATGACAAAAGCAATTGATCTTTTTTAAATATTTAATTGCTTAAATAGCTGTATTTAAATAGCTGCGATAAATGTGTTGATTGTTTTAACTTTTATGTGCTTTTGTAGCTTTATCCATGATTGCATTAAGCAACATAGCTCCGTCCAGATTTCCGCTTTGTCCTCTCTGAATCACTGTTCAGGTTTGGAAAATGATGAAAAATACTTAGTTTTTAACTGCAAACATTGTCTTAAAAATAGTAAACATTAAAATTGCACAAAATACAATATGCAAGCAGAGTTGGAAAAAAGGCAATAGATATATGCTTCCTCATTCGAAACCAGGCAAAAATCACTGATATTTAAAACATGATGTCTCAAACTATCCAAAAAATGTTTCGTGGACCTTTGCTTCCAATTTGATTAGCATTGACTGATAGATAGATAGACACATGTATCAATACAATCATGTGTCAGTAGATACATAAAGCATCTCCAAAAAACAGCAAGAATTTATAGGAAAGCTATGAGCATAAATGTGAAGAAACTTAATCTTAATCTAATCTTCTGCGAATAGTCTTCTGAATTTTTAGCTCAAATATTGAATTTTATCGTTCTACTTAAGATTTGAGTAACGTCATCACATAAGTGGTATAATGTTGTAAATTAAATATCATGATTATTATAATTACCAATGTGATCACGTGCTTTAAGTATGATTAATTGATTGACGTTTAGAGTTTAGAGTTAGAGAGAGCATCGCAAGAGAGTATCAAGTTGTGTTTTAGAAACGTGTTGTTCATCGCATATAGCTACTCTGACTTCGGTAACGCGGCTAAGGCCCACAAGAACATGATAAGTGGCTTCACAATTAAACTTTTTGGAAAAGAGATAATGAAAATATTTTTGCGTGGAGATGCTGAGTTGAAAACTTTAATTACGTATCCTTAGTTTTTAGGAAGCTAGGAACTCGATCACGAATATTTTTGTGCAACGATGTCTAAATTAAAAGCTTTTTACATGAGCCAAAGTAAGACATGATCAAACTGGTGTCTACTTGAAATAAAGTGCAATTTCTCAATGGTTATTGTTGTAGTTTTATGTTTCCCTTTGCATGGAAACCTTTGGTACTGATTGTAGCATAATTAGTAAACAGACTGCTGTATGTACTTCATTTTTCTTCCAATCGCATTTGCTCAAATCAACTAGAGCAACTTTCCTGGATAACAGGGATGCCATAAAAACCCTTTGGTATGAGGATGCAAGGTTGTTGAATTGTGCCACTGGGCCTAGCAAGTTGGCAAATTTCAACTTGTCCGGTCTAGTTGAACTCTTATAAGACGATTTAGCTCATCAACGTTCAAGAAATGCAAGTTGACCTAAAATTTACTTCCAACTTGAGATAGCATGGACTATAGAGCAGTTATTGCAAGACAACTATACTATTTAAGAAAGTCGTGATAATTAAGGGTGCGTTCTTTTGGGAAATTTGTCTCTTCCGAATTCCCAAAAAAGTAGAGTTCGCAGACTTCCGATCCATGACTCCCAAAAAACGCAACGGAAGAGTTTCGAAAAATCTCTGCGAAGTTTCCAAAGTCTTCTTGCTCTGGAGACAGAAGAGTTTGGAGACTGTGAAGTCTCAGATTTTCCGAAGAATTGACCAAAAAAAGCGCTTTCCATCTCTCCAAAGTCTCCAGAAAAAGAAAGAGGCAAAAAAATCCCAAAAGAACGCACCCTAAGAAAAGATAATTTTAGATATAATTTTTATATATTACAAATTTATGAACGCTATGTAAGGTTAAAAATACAATGGATGTCCCAGATTACGCAATGAATCTGAAAGGTAGAAACTGTGCAAAAAGGGTATCGCCAATCAATCTGACTAACCAACAATAGTTGTTTCACGCTTTAAGATCAATTACTTACGCTTACCTTGCGCTGCTCATCATTCGATGTCTGTCATTTTCACGCCATTTCTGTTTCTGAGAATCCCAAAATTTGCTCTAAAATCATTTAGAGCTAAGTTTCACATCGCAAGTGCAAGTAAAGAAAAAAATGATCATTTGTTGACATTTTGGTTGTGTATATGTTTTTCATTAAAGTTGCCTAAAATACTAGCGCGCCAGAAGCATAGCCCTGTCATTTCAAAGAGGTTTCAAAATGTTGAGTCCTTTAATGTCAGCCGAAGTTGCTGAGAATTGCGTTTGCTCAGTTTATAATGTTAATTGTTTGTGCATAAAAACATATTATGTTTTTATGTTACTGCAGAATTCTGGCGTACTTTTAAATGATGTAGCTCTATCTCCAGTTTATATCTTATACAATACAATTATAATACAATTCGATAATGGACGCAGGCCTAGGGCCTATATATCCATCTCCTTTTAAAAATAGTTTCAGTCGATCTTGTATTTATAGTTCCATCGAAGCGGATGATCAGAAGTAAATCGATCAACCTTATTCTTGAAATCGTCCAGTGACCTTGCCCAAACTACTACTCTGGGTAAATCGTTCCAGATTTTTGCGACTCTGATTGTGAAGAAGTTATGGCGGAGCATGTGCTTGCCATCTGCACGTCTGACTTCTAGCTTGCGCCCATTTCCTCGAGTACTTGTTTCCCCTAGCAGGTGAAGGTCTGGTGATGTCTCCGGGTCACTCAAGCCGCTAACTATCTTGTAGGTTTCAATGAGGTCTCCTCGCAATCTCCTGAAAGCGAGTGTGAACAGACCAAGGGTCCGTAGACGTTATTCATATGATCGACCTTTGAGACCTGGGATCAACTTGGTTGCTCTTCTCTGTACTCTCTCTATTGTCTCAATGTCCTTGATCTTATAAGGGTGCCATACAACATTAGCATATTCGACATGAGGGCGCACTTGAGCACGATATAAATGTAGGAACATGTCTTTGTCCAGAAATTTGAATGTCCTTCTAATTATTCCCATATTTCGGTTTGCAACATTCACTTTCTCGGCTATATGATCACTAAACGACAAATGCCCATCCATATACACACCAATATCTTTCTCTGAAGTAGTTGTTCCAAGTGGCACAGACTTTCCATCACTGTCTATCATAGCATAACTTGTATCATATTCTTTTCTCCCTACAGTCATCAATTTGCACTTGTCGGGGTGGAACAAAACCAGCCACTTTCTTGACCACTCACATAGTTTGATTAGATCTTGTTGAAGGATCTCTCTGTCTTTTTCTGATCTGATGTGGCGGAAAATCTTTGTATCGTCAGCAAACAAAAACACTTCTGATTCAACAATATCAGGCAAGTCATTGATGTATATGATGAACATTGTAGGGCCAAGAACAGATCCTTGTGGTATTCCACTTATGACTGACGAGGGTTCTGATACTGTTTCATTGACACAGACTATTTGCGTTCTGTCTTGGAGAAAATTCCGCAGCCACTCAACAATTTTTTCTTCTATTTTATAACTTTTTACTTTCCCAATAAGTCTCCTGTGAGGAACTTTATCAAAAGCCTTCATAAAATCCATAAATATAGTGTCAACCTGCCCTCCCAAATCTGCTATTTCAGTCCATAAATCGAGTACTTTCAGTAGCTGCTGCGTCGTAGAACGACCACTGATGAATCCATATTGTTTATTGCTTAGCAGCTTATTGTTTTTCAAGTGCTCCACTATTTTTTCCCTAATGAGTGTCTCCATCATTTTGCACGGTACACTGGTGAGACTGACAGGTCGGTAGTTCGATGGCAGGTCTTTTCTTCCTTTCTTAAAGATTGCAGTAATATTGGCCTGTTTCCATACCTGTGGGAGCATTGATGTATCAATTGATGTTTGAAATATAATAGCAAGTGGTTTTGCTGTTACTTGTGCCGTCTCTTTAAGTATCGAAGTACACACTTTATCTGGCCCAGGCGACTTGGATGGGTTCAGTCCTTTTAATTTCTTCTTAATATCTTCAATTCTTACTTCAAATCTGGGCATTCGATGTTCAACATTCAGGTTGGGTAACACAGGAATTTCTCCAGGGGGCTCCTCTGTAAACACTGATGAGAAATACTTCTGAAGAGTGTTTGCTTTCTCGTTGTCGTTAGTAGTCTTTCTTGTGCCTTCTGATGTTTCCATTTCTAAGTCTGGAATGGTTGGCCTTGTTTTTGTTTTTGATCGAACATAAGACCAAAACTTTTTGGGATTTACTTTAATCTGTTTAGCAATTCCCATTTCAAGATTCTTTCTGAATTTTCTTATGAGACTTTTGACCTGATTTCTTTCCCTGCAATATTTTTGATGATCTTTTCCGTCTCTAGTTTCAAGAAATCTTTGCCATGCCCTTTTTTTCTTCCTGATTCTCTTTAGAACTACAGGATCTGGTTTTCCTTTTGTTGAATCTGACTCGGATATTTTCTTTATAGGGACGCACATGTCAACTACTTCTTGGTATTTCTCCCTGAAAATTTTATATTGTTGGTCTACATTCTTTGAGACGCTTTCATTAAGAAGACGTTCATTCCAATCAATGTCAAGGAGCTGTCTCATCTTTTCATAATCAGCTTTGTCATACTGGTATCGTATCCTTGTTGTCTTTTTCTTGAGGGCATAGCATTTGAAATTGAAGCTTAGAACAATGTGATCACTAGCACCCAGCGGGCTTTGATACTTAATATTCTCTATCATGTTCTCTTCATTTGTCAGTATCAAATCAAGTAAACTTGGTTCATTGTTTCTTCTACCTCTTGTTGGTTCTTGGACATGTTGGTATAGATAATTGTCTCTACATGTTTCTAAGAATTTATGATCGTCTGCTTCTCTGTTATCTCCTGGAGTGGTCCAGTTTATCCAATTAATTTTCCCGTAGTTCAGATCTCCTGTTATCAACAAATGTGAATAATTAAGGCTACAGGCTTCCGTAAGCATTTCATTCAATTGTCTATTCTCATCAGCAGATGAAGATGGGCTCCTGTATATGCATCCAATTAAGAGTTTATCACTGTCTTTGAGTTTTACTGATATGAATACTGCATCTTTAATAGTAGAACTCAAACTGACGAGTTCTGCATTGAGTACCTTTTTCGTGTAGATTATAACACCCCTACCAGTTTCCAACACACACCATGAGTCATAACCTTCTAAGGACAATTCGGGTTCAGTTATCTTGTATCTGGCATTTTTTGGATTTACTTCTGTGACACAAATAATATGCGGTTTACTAATATCAACCTGTTGTCTGAGCTCGTCAAGTTTGTTGGGTAACTGGTCTGCATTTGTTGACAATACAGTCAAGCTGCTTTCTAACTTAGCCTTATGTTTTTTCCTCTGTTCTGAAGCATTTGGTCTGGAATTGTTGTCATTTCCATTCAGCACTTTATCCTCCTAAGTTCCATCTCCCTTATCTTTATGAGCTCCTTTACTACTAGTTCTGATATTTGCACACAATCTTTCTATTTCTTCTCTTACTTCTTTTGGTGCAGATATATACACACTTTCACTTTTATTCCTTCTTGTTACTTGGCTTTTTAAGTTTTCTTCATAGTTTGTAGGTTCTAACGACTCCTTGCAATCATTCACTTCTTCATTGTCACAACATGTTAGTGCAGAAAATTGGTTTGTCAAGACTATCCTGTTTGTACTTGAGCTGGTAGTCTTACTATGTGCAGGTTCCATGGAGGGCCGCGTACCCGAAAAACCCACGTACCATCTTCATTTTTCTTCTTCTCCCGTTCCTTAGCTTGGTCAACCATTTTGCGTACTGCTTTTTTGTCCTCCTCAGATAGGTCAGCTGAAATGCTTACTTGGAATCTCTCACTTGCATTTTTTAACCTTTTAGCACTCCTAAATATTCTCTGTTTTTCATTGGAGTTCTCCAAACAAACTTTCAGTGGCCTTGTTTTGTTGTTTTCTTTCTTCCCAAGTCTGGTTATACTGCTGACATTAATTTTGCCTACATCTAGTGCTTCACAACAAAGAGAGTCAAAGAAGGCTATATCATCATCTTTGCGCTCTGATGGTTCTGTTTTGTCACTTTCTTCAGCTCTGTAGATTATGATGTTGTTCTCTCGGCTTTCTCTTAATTTTTCATTGTTTTGGGCTTTTGTCAAGGTAGATTTCACAATATCAGAAATTATATTATCTTAGTAAGCAATCAAAGCAGAACATGTTGTCCGTGTGAACAAAATACCAAAATTTATATCAGTCATTATGCAAAGGAACCAGGCTATAAAGTAGAATGTTCAAGCAAATAATACAATCTTTTTTCCAGTTTGATACTATCTATTATTAAGACACAACCTAAGTTACAACTTAGTTTATTAGCGTCACGTTATTAAAAGTTTGAAAAGTAAAATATCAAATTAAAGTAAGTGCAGGTTGAAGATGAAGTCCATTCTTCAATGGGTCATTGTCATCTTTCTGGGAAGAAAATAATATTATGTTGATACTAACCAAGAAAGCAAACATGTTGCAATAGCTCGTTAGCAAATTAAAAAGTAGCTAGTTTAAAATGAACAGTGGAATTTTAAGGACAAAAATGGCTTGATTAAGTTTTAATTGATTTATAATGAGCCAGATTGTCCAAATCATAAGCCAAAACACATCAGGAATCAAAAAGTACATTGTGTTGGTTTACGTGTTTTTAACGTAAATACGATATGACGTTATTTGACGTGTTTAAGTTATTGATGAAGGGCGTTAAGTTTAGACATGAAAGAGGCCTTCTCCATCAAGATACTTGTTGTTAGTCAAGTAGGAAGAGAGAATATTATTCGAAGTGAGTCTCTTTACAAGGGAGAATTACCTTGGTTACTCAAATATTATTTCCTGGCCACCCGATACACATTTGCTACCTGTCGTATAGATGAGGCCTGATTTTGAAGAGAACCAACATGGACCCGAAAAAAGAGATTGCATTACTCCATTGCCAAGCTTGACTTGTGCATTTCTTTGAGAGTAGCAGTCGTGTGTCAACCCCAAGTCCGCATTCAAGCACATTTGACTGCCTTCGTGGTATAAAATGTTGTTATCCAGCCATTTGAATTTCTCTTGGCATGGCAAAACTTGACTTTTGTAAACAAGTCTTTTCTTGACGCTGTCATAAGTAACACACTTTTCTAAAAGTTTAAAGGGAAAAGTTTCATGTGAATCGTGCAAAAATATTTGCAGATTTGATTTAAAATATGTGAAACTGGCGAATTTTTTACTACTGGATTGGGCAGGTTCTCTGTTTTTGGATTCATTGATTTTGTACATTCCAAACGAGTTAATTGATTTTAAGAATACTGCTTCTTTTCTATCAACAGCGATACTGTTTCAATCCCACCTTTCTCACCATCAATTTATTACAGTTTCCTCAACGTTATTCAATTATTGCTAATGCAAATAAAGCCAGCAGAGGGATTACATTCTGCGAGTTGCGAGTTGTCAGTTGGATTTTTGAAAGAGAATATCTTTAATTATATGTCTTTAATATCTTTAACTATATATATCTTTAATTATATATGATATATAGAAACTTGTTATAAGATATAGACAACTTGGAATACACAACTCACAACTCGCGACTAGTGACTATCATATCTCAAGCTAGCATACCTTGTTGTGCGGAATCTTGCTTGACGCAATCAAATTTCACACTTAGACCTTTTTGTACTCCTTGGCAGTGGTTGCCAAAGTCACTTTCCTTGACTTTTACTTTGCAGAACTTCTTACCTTCGCATTTTGTCTTCATGATCGATGTTACACTGCAAAGTTAATTTACTTTTCATAATGATTTAAGTCCAAATTTAATTGGGATTCAAGATGTTCAAGTTATCAAATAATCAAAACAGGGGATCTTTTAACATACAAACTAGTGGGGAAAATCCCCACCAGGCCCATAAATTTCCCCACTAGTTGGCCCATGATTCCCCACTAGCAAGTGCCCATTTGTTGAAAATTGTTTTAAACACCAATTTGACTTATCTACAATTACTGTTCGTTGTGTCGTTGTCGTGTTATATGTGTCAAATTATTCGTTATTTCTTTGGTCTTATTGCTGTCAATCAATCTCTGTTTGACGTTCTTGCACTACACCAAGGCGAGGCAATGAAATCCGCGGGAAAAGTCCTTTACTTTTGTTTTTGCCGTCAGTTGCGTTACATTAAGGAAAGGGCCCTTTTGCGTAAATTCCCCACCAGTAAAAATTTCTTAAAAGATCCCCTGAATCAAAATTATATTCGGTTAATGAGAGGAGAGAAGAGCTGCAGATAAGATTCATACTCCACTGTTTGGCATGAAGAAGTGGCATTCTTTGTGCATTTAGAACTTTGAATATATCCATAATGTGAAGATTCAATTTCTAATGTTTTGTTATCACATTTTAGCTTCATCCCTTCTCCAGTGCACTTTGTGTGGGTACGAAACTCTCTAGCCTTTCTCAAAGTAAAACTTCCTGCAAGCAATGAAGCGAAATTATTATTAGGCATAGATAAAGGGATGTTTTGAAAATATTTTTGAGGATAATAAGTGTAATGTCATGTGTAACTTACCTTGTCTATAACTGTCTGGGTGCACAATAGAATATTGCATTTTGAAGACACTTGCAAATGACATGTCAGAATGGAAAGTGATAAGCATTTCGTTTGATGATGATATCAAGAAATATGGCATAAGTCTGTTGTTGCAGTATTTTCCAAGCACCTTCGAAGTTTCACTGCCACCATCTGGAACCTTTAGAAAAGCAAAATTCAACTTAGTACCTTAATGCATTGGAGCTAAAGCTAAACTTAGTTTAATAGTTTAGCTTATTACATCTTTGTACTAGTTTATCTGTTTATGATTCCTTCATTATAAGCTTCAAATCGTTGCTATTTCATCGTTAATCCTGACTTGCTCGATGAATGACTGTCAACAATTTGGGGGAGAATCTACTTCTCTTTGGGGATTTCCACTCAAGGACGGGGCTTTTTGGGAGGTTACAAAGTTAGTATTTGCCGAGACTGGGGCGTGGTTTTCGGGAGTGGGCGTGTTCATGCGTGTTCCCCATAATTTTTGGCAAACGTCAAAAGACCCATTTCATTGCGCCGCCAAGCGCATGGTGGGGGTACAGTGTCTCCATAATCCCCCCCTCCTTGGCGACGTCCCTGTTCTGACTCCTTGTAGTTGGCCTTGAAATAAACATGTTGAATTTACCTCGATATAATCATAAGCACAATCTATATGAAAATCCATAACCGTTTTCTTTTTAAGGAATCTCAATATGATGGTCTCGCCAGGTTTTGCAACAATTTTCCAATGGCGATGAACATTGAACGCTTTGGGGTCAGATTGAATAATTCCAGTTCTATTTGTTAAAACATCAGTCGGTCCTACATGATTAAAGAATATGATATATAACCAGATTATAGACACTTTCTAATTTTGAACATCATTAGTGCACTGAATTATTACTAGGCCTATTGACAATTAACAGTGCCACACAGTCGCATTAAATTTTGATAGAGCGTTTCAGTAACACTGCGTGGTGGGCTGTTCAATCTCTTATGAACTGGGTTGGCTTGCACTAAAACTGTATGCTATTGTTACCAAAAATGGCAATTTGAAAACAACGCTAATCATGTACAAATACATTACAGCTTGGTTCATACCTGCGCATGCGCCAGTTATTTGTCTCTGCAAAAAATATAATGTAATTACGTGTCAATAAATATTGGAAATGGAGAAGCGAATGTAGAAGGTTTAGAATGGGGAATAGTGGAGTCACGAAGCAATATAAAATTGGGAATAAACGTAATAATATGTAGGATAAATAGCTGCGTTTACATGACTTACATGTGAAAATAACCTTTAATGTTATTGTTTATTTTTAGCTGTATGTAAAAGTGCAAGTTTCGAATTGGAGCAGAGCACACCAATAAAAACACGGAGCTAAATTGGTGAGTTTGCATTTAAAATTTTATAAGTACAGTGTAATCCAAATATAGAACCCCTAAAGGAGGCCAATGAATTTGCACATTTGTTACCTTGCATTGTGAGCAACACTTCCCTGTACTACATTGTGCACCGGGTTTCAATTTGCATATCATTCCATCACAGCATGGATTTGAAGGCAAACAGTCCTAGAATTCAATGTAAATTTGAATACGAAGTAGAATGGTTATAAGACAAGCAAATGTTTATTACACAAGGTTTCACCATAATCATAAATGACAGATACCTGTGAATCTCCACAGTCGCATTCTTCGCCTATCTCTACGATTCCATTACCACACATCTTTGGACTTTGTATCTGAAAAGTAGATATATGCATCTATGAACACAGAATCTTGTCTGCAAGAAATAGTAATCAATATAAACATTTTAAAAATGTGTCTCTTCATGAAAACTTTGCAACTGCATTAAGTGACTCTACCGAATGCAATTCTTACAGCCATCTTTTGGTTTGGAATTAAACAATTCTTCCTTTTCTACTACTAGAAAGGTTTTAAAAGGGTTAAACAAAAGTTTTCTTGTATGGTAAGTTCAGCTTTGAATGAATATTTTTGATACCTTTCCTAGATTTGGTTTGGCATTGACACATGCTGTTAGATTATTCTTTTCTTTGCTTTGCAATGCTTTGAAAAAGTTGCTACTGAATCCTTTTGGTTCACTAAAATAGATTTCGAAACCAGTTATAAAACTTAACTGCATGCCTGCTCAAAAATTGAAAAATTTATTACCTAACATGGCGTTAGAACTGGTGAAAATTTTGATAGGACTTTAATACTTACTCATTTCCACCCATGGTGCATTTTGCTCCGAACATTCGGTAAAATGGACATTTTTTTCCAGGCTCTGAGAAAAAGCAACATAGACTTTTATTTACGATAGCAATTAATTATGTTAACAAACACTGCAAGGAAAGAAACAGCCAAATTGCTTACCAAAGTTGTGTCCTTGGAAAACCTGATGACCAAACTCATGTGAAATCACATTTAAAATTCGACGGGCAGAATACTGTGGAAATAGAATGCAACAACAATAAATGCCTGATATATTTATTCGATTGTTGATCATATTAATTCCAAGACGAGGGAGTTTATTTCAGTTCAGAGCAATGCCAAGCAGGGAGCATTTCTTGAACTTACAAATCTCAGCTAGGTTTATGCGTTCATATACCGGTAAGTGTCTAAAGTTTGCTGGTTATGGCTGGTTAATCAATAAAGGCCGCGATAACACCGGCGCCACAGGATGCGTATAATGTTTAGGTTGATTTGACTTTTAGTTTTTAAAAAAATATTTTATTCTTACGCCAGTCATCATTGCCATGATGAACATTTCGCTTTTCGGTTTGTCTTTTTTCACTCTGCAAAGATCTGACATTCCAGCTCCTCCCAATTGCAAAGTTTTGCCATTATTATCTGTCCAGCGACCATTAAAATGGTTACTGCAACGAAATGCATAGATTTTTACACCGTGCGCAAACTATATATATCCTCTGCAGCCGCATATAAATATTGTTGTTTTTTAATTTTTAAGCTTATTTTTCAAGACTTGTTACGTGTGGCTACATTAGTACCGCTTATTGTTGACCCACGATAAATCGACTAACCATGGGTTCTCTCTTCCCCCCTGATTTCAGCCCTTATAATGAGGCTAATTGTGACATTAAAATTCGTTTCGGGTGATTCCAAAAGGGAACAGAACAAGAGTCTTTGGTAACATGAAGAAGTTCATTATTTATATCTTCTTGCTTTTTGTGAAATTTGTTTGTTCTGTTCCATTTTTCCCACATTACAAAGAGAAACTGAGCGGCACATTCATAAACTTGCGTTTTGTAGTTGTCTTATGGAAAATACTTCACTACAGAACAACTCGTAATAATCTGGATGTGGTTGTCGATTTATTGAGATTCACGTTCGTTTTTCTCACTTACTGGAAGTATATGCTGCCATCGAACTCATGATTCGCTCTCAAATGATAGTAAGAGTAGTTTCTGAAGTTGGCTTTCAATTGCTTGTAAACAATCGTATCACCGAGTGGACTGTTGTCCTTCCATGCTTCGTAACCAGCAAGCAATACTCGAATGTTGATTTGACGGTAGGCCTTATAATCGAATAAGATATACCGTAAATCCTCGAATAAGCCCCCACGCTCGAATAAGCGCCCCCCTCGAATAAGCCCCCACCCAAAAATTCATTTTTGCAAAAAAAGCCCCCGGGGGCTTATTCAAGGATTTACGGTACGTAAGACTTTTCTTAGCGCAGCAAATGTTTAAACAACTTTCATAGGGCGGTTATAATAAGAATCACTTAAACAGGGGGCGTTTGTTAAGATATCAAAATCAAACTAAAATTAGTTGTTGCTTATTGGGAATAACGTTGAAAGACGTATTCTGTTAAAAGTATAGGAGTATAAAGCAGGTTGAATTTCTTGCCTTGTCTAGCATGCTGATTCCATCTGAGATAATTGCTTTGACTTCTTCATCGACTTTATCTCCATACATTTTTGTCAATCTTTTCATCTAATTAAAATGTATAAATTGGGCCTAAGCCGACATGCAATGCAAAAGTAATGTAAGATGTGTAGTATACGCACAGTATATTATATGCAACCTGCACATCAATACACCTATTCTATATATTAGTATGGAAAGGTTTGGGTCTCACCAATGGCACACTGAACACAACATACAATTTGACGTATTTTGTCACCCATGTTATTTTGAAGTCGTCATTTTTGAAATAATAGTATTGAGGATCGTTGGTTCGTTTTCCAATGTCGTCTAGAAGAAATGAAGGAAAGGTTTACTTTATTTGCTATTTGCCCTTTCTACGTCGGTGTTCGATTAAAGGAATACAAAGTTTGGTAGGCCCTAAATATGAGGACAAGCTTCACTGTGGACAGGACAGAGAGTGGATGCCTATATTAGGAGCAAGAAAGCGTATCATCCTTTTGTATTGATAATTTAAAGATTTGTTACATAACATATAGTTTATGTTCCTTTAGTTGGGTGAATTGGAGTTTGTTCAATTTAAACATCCATGGATGAAGGCACATGGACACTTCATTCCATGTTATTATTTGAAAATCAACAAATGCATGCGTGATTTTTATCACATTGATAACTTGATATTCAACTTCCCTTGTATTAAACTCCAATACTTACACTTTGGAATGCATATCATGCCCCTTGGAAGCAAAGGTTTTCCCAAATAAATATTGAAGCTTGATGGCTTCTCGCTATCACAATTTACCGTCGTCAGCGCATTATCTTCGGTCACTTTCAAACACCTTTTCTTTGCCACGGAAATCGCCGTTTTTAAGCAAGCAACTCGCGTGGATATCTGCAATATAAACATACATCCATCTTAACATAACTTACAGAACTACCTCCATCTTTCCTAACTGAGCCACAAGTAGTACTCCTTAAATGGTATGAGGTTATCAAATTCATATTTAACAGAGTATTTTCCCAAAAGTTTAAAATTTAAAGGCTGGAGACATAGCTACAGTCGAGTCCCGTTCTCTCCAGCTCGTACGGGAATTAAAAACTTTTTAGACATTTAGGTTGGAATTCCAGAAAAATAGTGCAGAACAGAATACAAGCCACGAAAAAAATCAGTTGTCATTTGATTTATATAGTCCATTATTGAAGTTTGCTTTATAATATTGTTCTTCATCGATCAGCAACAATAATTTGATACCTGGACGTCTCATTTCACGCTTTTTGTGAAAACCGAGAATGACATGAAATGACATCAACAACAATTACGATGCAAATTTGCGTATTGTGACCTTTTTTCAAATTTGGTCATTTGGAAGTCACATGACACCACGAAAGCAATCTGTTTCTTTCATTCTTTTATCTAATAACTTTTAAGTGGGCAATTAATGTTTATATAGGACCTATTTCTGCTCCACATGTTAGACAGGGTTAACTTGGCCCCCATTTTCATCCATTTTCTAAAATTGTTCTTTGTTCTTTGCAAGACTTGTTGAATACATAGCTAAAATCCACTTAGCTGAATTATCATTGCTATTATAATAATTGATAATTTAAATCCTTTGTAAACTTTTGTTCGAAATAACCGAGTTTTTTGTACGGGAAGAAACTTTAGTTGGAGATGGAGAACAGCTCAAGAAAATCGAGTTTGAGATAACGAGGTTTGTGCATACCTTGTTCTTCTTTGTGCCCTTCAGAGAACAGTCATCGACAGTAACATTGCCATTCTTATAAATGAGACACAGCCCTGTGTGTGTGTTTTGCAAATTGTTCTCTTGCCATTTCCAAATCGTCTTTGCATTTTTGTCTTCACAAAGTGATAGTTTTGCGTCTTTGTTAACGCACAGCCCACTTCCAGTTGCTTCAATCTTAAATTCTTGAAATCGAAATAAGTTAATCAGATAAATATAAAATTCTCAAAATTGGTTTACAGAATACGAAATAAAATTACCTTTTATTCCTTCGAAAGGATACGTCAGACTTTCGCTCTTAAATGGAGCTAAAATTAGATAATGAAATTGATTAGATTTTTTGCCGCAGCAAATGTGAAATTTATGTGTTATATGTACCAGATGAACATTGTGAAATCATAATCACATTCTCCCGTCTTGCATAAACACAAAATCAGAGGTTTCTGGAAATTATTCCACTTAATTAACAAACCTGACTTTGATCCGGCTGCCAGTGAGAGGAGAACAACAATGTATGCCAGCATCATGTTGATCGAAATGTTCAACAATTACAAATAAATCAAGATCTGCCTTTAATTTATACAGTTGAATATTCTATGCTAATACATTCATAAGTCATAAATATTTAGACAGTTGGAAAGTTACTAAGACGCTCTAATGTTCTCAGTGAAATGAAGAGCCTCGTGTAACTTGCTTTAATTGTCCAAACTCTTTGTATCGATGGGTAAAAATTTGAGGCATGAGAAATGTCACTATATTTATTCACAATTCTGAAAAGCATGGATAATAGGTAGCCTTCGATTAGCAAAACCAATCAATAAAGATATTTTTTATCATGTTGTTTTTAAACATATTGTTGGAGATAGCAACTTCTCAAGATAGTGGATCTGCTAGAACGAAAGAAAATGGAAAATCGTTCGGCACTAAACGAATGTTTGAGATCGCGGCCAGTGGAAATAGTAGGTTTCAACTGTGTTATAATTCGTGCAGACCAGATTTTCACATCATGAAAGGTTGACATTAAAAGTTAGAATTAACAGTGTGTTCCTTATTCAAAAAACACAACGTTAAAAATTTGCCCTTGTTTTCTGCCCATTCATTGACCTATTTGAGGAGATTAAGCTTCATGCAGCATTTGAGCTTGCGCAGTCAGGGCTACGCAAAAAATGATAGAGCGCATGTATCACCAGAAGTTTATTTTAAACAGCCGTATTTGCAATAGCAGGCCCTTTTAGTTAAAGCTCGCAAAGTTATATTGCAGTTCCTAATTCCAAGTGCATATTAAGTGCCATAAAGCCTCTCTTTGCATTTGAAAGTTGGCATGAAAATTATGGAGAGAGGTTTGCACATTAGCAGAGCAGGACAGTTCGTTTAGCACACATTTTATTCAAACTTTGATTGCAAATGAATGAAATCAGCTTTCCAATTCTTAGTTATTTACAGCAATAAAAATATTCAAAATGGAATATTTTCTTATTAGTTTATCTTAAGTATTATACGTTTGTTGAATTCATTGGCCACCTGCATTTGAGTTCTTTTATGAAATAGTTCCTTATAAAATAACATGCAAACAAATTAGAGATATTTGTGCAAACAGCTTATTTTTCTTTTCCCCGGTTTTCTTGGCAACTTGATAGGATAAAAGCAATTGATCCTTTATCAAATACTTAACTGCTTAAGTAGCTGTATTTAAATAGCTGCAATAAATGTGTTGATTGTTTTAACTTTTATGTGCTCTTGTAACTTTATCCATGATTGCATTAAGCAACGTAGCAACGTAGCAACAAGTTAGGAGGATGCAAGGTTGTTAAATTGTCCCGCTAGACCCAGCAAGTTGATGGTCTTGTCTTGTTTAACTCTTATAATACAATTTAGCTCATGAATTTCAAGAATACCAGCTTGAAATTTAACTGAATGATTTCAAGTTCATGTGGTTGTTAAAACTATGTTGCATCCGCTAGTATGCAACATAGTATCGGGACGTTGAAATCAAGTATCGGGACATTGAAATCAACACACTTGTCCATTTGCAGTATTAGCACCAGCAAATTATCCTTTTTCTTATGATGTTTCATTCAGGTTTTTTATAAGATTCCTCTGAGAAACTTGCAACTTGCAACTTGAGATGAGACGCACTATGGAGCAATTATCACAAACAAACTATACTGCAAGTCGTGATAATTAAGAAAATATTACTTTGGATATATTTTTTATATATTGCAAAATTATGAATACTATGTAAGGTTAAAAATACAATGCATGTCCCAGATTACGCAATGAATCTGAAAGGTAGAAACTGTGCAAAAAGGGTATCGCCAATCAATCTGACTAACCAACAATAGTTGTTTCAAGCTTAAAGATTATCTATTTACGCTTACCTTGCACTCCTCATCATTCGATGTCTGTCATTTTCACGCCATTTCTGTTTCTGAGAGTCCCAAAATTTGCTCTAAAACTATTTAGACCTAGGTTTCAAGTGGCAAGTGCAAGTAAAGAAACAGTTGATCATTTTTTGGCACTTTGCGTGTGTATATGTATTTCATTCAAAGGTGCGCAAAGTACTAAGGTGCCAGAAGCATGGCCCTGCTATTTCAAAGAGATTTCAGAATTTTGGTTCCTTTAATGTCGGCTGAAGTTGCTGAGAATTGTGTTTGCTGAGTTTATAATAATAATTGTTGGAGCATAAAAACATATTTTGTTTTTATGTTACATGCAGAAGAATTCTGGCGTACTTTTAAATGATGTAGCTCTATCTCCATTTTATATCTTAGTAAGCAATCAAAGCAGAACATGTTGTTCGTGTACAAGACCAAAATCTATATCAGTTATTATGTAAAGCAGCCAGGACATAAAGTAGAATTTTTAAAAAATATACAATCTTTTCTCCAGTTTGATACTATCTATTATTAAAACACACACCCAAGCTACAACAGCGTGACGTTATTAATAAGTTTAAAAAGTAAAACAATACGAAATTAAAGTAAGTGCAGGTTGTAGATGAAGTCCATTCTTCAATGGGTCATTGTCGTCTTTCTGGGAAGAAAATAATATTCTGTTGATATTTAGCAATAAAGCAAACATGTTACAATAGCTCGTTAGTAAATTAAAAAGCAGTTTAACATAAGGGGAATTTTAAGGACAAAAATGTGTTGATTAAGTTTTAATTGATTTGTAGTTAGCCAGATTGTCCAAATCATAAGCCAAAACACATCAGGAATCAAAAAGTACATGTGTTGGTTTACGTGTTTTTAACGTAAATCACGATACACTTTTTTTTAATAAGCCACTAGACTTTGGTCCAGCCCTGAAAGTTGCTTAAAATTTTGGATATTTTAGCCCTCAAAGTTGCTTAAAAATTGCTTAAAATTGTTTGTACCTTAACAGTCCCTCCTGTCCCCAGGGTACCACTCCTAAGTTCGTGGTTCAAAATCATCAACTATAACGCCTAAGAAACAGTAAGTGTAAACACGTTAGTCAAGAACTTGAACATGAAAAATATAAGAACCAGACATTTTCCAAACAACATGAAAGTTGCTAACAGTAATTCAATTGAGCCCTCGAGTTGCTTACCGTTAGGGTCAATCCAGCCCTAGCTGCTTATTGAGCGGTTGCTTATTAAAAAAAGTGTATGACATGTATGTGACGTGCTTACAGGGGTTATTCTAAGAAAAAATTACAACACCACAAACTACGGCTGGTAAAAAATTTTTGTATTAGCGTTAATTCTGCTGTTGACAAAGTAGGAAGAGAGAATATTATGTGAAATGAGTCTCTTTACAAGGGAGAATTACCTTGGTTACTCAAATATTATTTCCTGGACATCCGATTCACATTTATCTGTCGTATAAATGAGGTCATTTCCTGTTTTTGAAGAGAACCAACACAGACCCGAAGAAACAGATTGCATTACTCCATTGCCAAGTTTGACTTGTGCATTGCTTTGAGAGTAGCAGTCGTGTGTCAACCCCAGGTGCGCATTCAAGCACATTTTACTGCCTACGTGATATAGAATGTTGTTATCCAGCCATTTGAATTTCTCTTGGCATGGCAAAACTTGACTTTTGTAAACAAATCTTTTCTGCACGCTGTCATAAGTAACACACTTTCCTAAAAGTTTAAAAGAAAACAGTTTCATGTGAATCGTGCAGAAAGATTTGCAGATTTGATTTAAAATATGTGAAAATGGTGAACTTTTCATTTTAGGATTGGGCAGGTTCTCTGTTTTGGGATTCATTGATTTTAGTACATTCCCAACGAGCTAAATGATTTTGAGAATACTGCTTCTTTTCTATAAACAGCGATACTGTTTCACCATACCTTTCTCACCATCAATTTATTACAGTATCCTCAACTTTATTTAGTTATTTCTAATGCAAATAAAGCCAGCAGAGGGATTACATTCTGCGAGTTGCGAGTTGTCAGTTGGATATTTGAAAGAGAATATCTTTAATTATATGTCTTTAATATCTTTAATTTTATATATCTTTAATTATATATGGTATATAGAAACTTGTTATAAGATATAGACAACTTGGAATTCACAATTCACAACTCGCGACTAGTGACTATCATATCTCAAGCTAGCATACCTTGTTGTACGGAATCTTGCTTGACGCAATCAAATTTCACACTTAGACCTTTTTGTATTCCTTGGCAGTGGTTGCCAAAGTCACTTTCCTTGACTTTTACTTTGCAGAACTTTTTACCTTCGCATTTTGTCTTCATGATCGATGTCACACTGCAAAGTTAATTTACTTTTCATAATGATTTAAGTCCAAATTTAATTGGGATTCAAGATGTTCGAGCTGCGTCAAGTAATAAAAGTTAAATTAGGTTAGTGAAGGAAGAGTTGAAGATAAGATTCATACTCCACTGTTTGGCATGAAGAAGTGGCATTCGTTGTACATTTAGAACTTTGAATATATCCATAATGTGAAGATTCAATTTCTAATGTTTTGTTATCACATTTTAGCTTCATCCATTCTCCAGTGCACTTTGTGTGGGTACGAAACTCTCTAGCCTTTCTCAAAGTAAAACTTCCTGCAAGCAATGAAGCGAAATATTATTAGGCATAGATAAAGGGATGTTTTGAAAATATTTTTGAGGATAATAAGTGTAATGTCATGTGTAACTTACCTTGTCTATAACTGTCCGGGTGCACAATAGAATATTGCATTTTGAAGACACTTGCAAATGACATGTCAGAATGGAAAGTGATAAGCATTTCGTTTGATGATGACGTCAAGAAGTATGGCATAAGTCTGTTGTTGCAGTATTTTCCAAGCACTTTCGAAGTTTCACTGCCACCATCTCGAACCTTTAGAAAAGCAAAATTCAACTTAGTACCTTAATGCATTGGAGCTAAAGCTAAACTTAGTTTAATAGTTTAGCTTATTACATCATTGTACTAGTTTATCTGTTTATGATTCCTTCATTATAAGCTTCAAATCGTTGCTATTTCGTCGTTAATCCTGACTTGCTCGATGAATGACTGTTAACAATTTGGGGGAGAATCTACTTCTCTTTGAGGACTTCCACTCAAGGACGGGGTTTTTTGGGAGGTTATAAAGTTAGTATTTACTGAGACTGGGGCGTGGTTTTCGGGAGTGGGCGTGTTCATGCGTGTTCCCCATAATTTTTGGCAAACGTTAAAAGACCCTTTTCATTGCGCCGCCAAGCGCATGGTGGGGGTACAGTGTCTCCATAATCCCCCCCCTCCTTGGCGACGTCCCTGTTCTGACTCTTTGTAGTTGACCTTGAAATAAATATGTTGAATTTACCTCGATATAATCATAAGCACAATCTATGTGAAAATCCATAACCGTACTCTTCTTAAGGAATCTCAACATGATGGTCTCGCCAGGTTTTGCAACAATTTTCCAATGACGATGAACATTGAACACTTTGGGGTCAGATTGAATAATTCCATTTCTATTTGTTAAAACATCAGTCGGTCCTACATTATTAAAAAATATGATACAACCAGATCAGATTACAGTCATTTTTTAATTTTTAATATCGTTAGTGCACTGAATTATTACTAGGCCTATTGACAATTAACAGTGCCACACAGTCGCATTAAATTTCGATAGAGCGTTGCAAGAACACTGTGTGGTGGGCTGCTCAATCTCTTATGAACTGGGTTGGTTTGCACTAAAACTGTATGCTATTGTTACTAAAAATGGCAATTTGAAAACAACGCTAATCATGTTGTACATATACATTACAGCTTGGTTCATACCTGCGCATGCGCCAGTTATTTGTCTCTGAAAAAATATAATTTAATCACATGTCAATAAATATTGGAAATGGAGAAGCGAATGTAGAAGGTTTAGAATGGGGAATAGTGGAGTCACGAAGCAGTATAAAATTGGGAATAAACGTAATAATATGTAGGATAAATAGCTGCGTTTACATGACTTACATGTGAAAATAACCTTTAATGTTATTGTTTATTTCTAGCTGTATGTAAAAGTGCAAGTTTCGAATTGGAGCAGAGCACACCAATTAAAACACGGAGCTAAATTGGTGAGTTTGCATTTAAAATTTTATAAGTACAGTGTAATCCAAATATAGAACCCCTAAAGGAAGCCAATGAATTTGCACATTTGTTACCTTGCATTGTGAGCAGCAGTTCCCTGTACTACATTGTGCACCAGGTTTTAATTTGCATATCATTCCATCACAGCATGGATTTGAAGTCAAACAGTCCTAGAATTCAATGTGAATTTGAATGCGAAGTAGAATGACTATAAGGCAAACAAATGTTTATTACACAAGGTTTCACCATAATCATAAATGACAGATACCTGTGAATCTCCACAGTCGCATTCTTCGCCTATCTCTACGATTCCATTACCACACATCTTTGGACTTTGTATCTGAAAATTGAAAGCAGTTGTTTTTATTATCGAGCATATTTAAACATCCGTCCAAAACCCAGTGATTAAATGTTTTTGCAAAATAAACACTGAAAGTGTTGTAAAAGTCACCTTTCCTAGATTCGGCTTAGTATTGACACATGCTGTTAGATTACTCCTTTCTTTACTCTGTAATGCGTTGAAAAAATTGCTACTGAATCCCTTTGGCTCACTAAAAGATGTTCAAAAACGTTATTGATTTTTCATTTCCGAAAAAGGGAGCTACACAAGGCTATTTGCGTTACTCATTGCATTATAATGATAAAATAATAATAATGATTAGAGAATGAATTTTTGCATTTTGCGAGCATTGCCTTGGTCTATAAAGTCAGTTCGTTCCAGGGAAGTGACTCGCATAATCTGATTGGCTTATTATTGGTTAGCTTGCTCTGGCGAGCACCTTTATTGGTTTTTTATTCACTTGTGCATTGGTTCATTCACTTTTCATCAAGTTGAGATAAGCTTCAGGTATCATTGCCTTGGGTTGCACTTCTTTCCACTGGCCGGGAAGTTGATAGCTAACATACTGTGTTAGAACTGATGAAAAGTTTTTGTTTTGTATACTTACTCATTTCCACCCATGGTGCATTTCGCTCCAAACATTCTATAGAATGGACATTTTTTTCCAGGCTCTGAGAAAAAGCAACATAGACTCTTATTTACGATAGCAATTAATTATGTTAACAAACACTCCAAGGAAAGAAACAGCCAAATTGCTTACCAAAGTTGTGTCCTTGGAAAACCTGATGACCAAACTCATGTGAAATCACATTTAAAATTCGAAGGGCAGAATACTGTGGAAATAGAATGCAACAACGATAAATGCCTGAGATATTTATTCGATTGTTGATCATATTAATTTCATGACGAGGGAGTTGAGTTTATTTCAGTTCAGAGCAATGCCAAGCAGGGAGCATTTTTGGAATTTACAAATCTCAGCCAGGTTTATGCGTTCATATACCGGTAAGTTTCTAAAATTTTCTGGTTATGACTGGTTAATCAATAAAGGCCGAGATAATAACGGCGCCACAGAATGCGTATAATGTTTAGGTTGATTTGACTTTTAGTTTTTAAAAAATTATTTTATTCTTACGCCAGTCATCATCGCCATGATGAACATTTCGCTATTCGGGCTGTCTTTTTTTACTCTGCAAAGATCTGACATTCCAGCTCCCCCCAAATTCAACGTTTTGCCATTATTATCTGTCCAGCGACCATTAAAATTGTTACTGCAACGAAATGCATAGATTTTTACACCGTATGCAACTATATATATTTATATATATAGTTGCGTATATATACTATATATATCCCCTGCAGCCGCATATAAATATTATTTTTCCTTTTTTTTATTCTTACTACAAGCTTCTTTTTCAAAACTTGTTGCGTGTAGCTACATCAGTACCGCCCATAGTTGAATTACGATCAATCGACTAACCATGGGTCCTGTCTTCCTCCCATGATTTCAACCCTTATAATGAGGGCTAATTGTGACATTAAAATTCATTGTTTGTGAAACCAAAAGGAAACAGAAGAAGAGTCTTTGGTAACATGAAGAAGTTCATTATTTATATCTTCTTGCTTTTTGTGAAATTTGTTTGTTCTGTCCCACTTTTCCCGCATTGCAAAGAGCAACTCAGGGGCATATTCATAAACTTGGGTTTTGTAGTTGTCTTATGGAAAATACTTGACTACAGAACTCGTAATTATCTGGATGTGGTTGTCAATTTATTGAGATTCGCGTTCGTTTTTCTGACTTACTGGAAGTATATGCTGCCATCGAACTCATGATTCGCTCTCAAATGATAGTGAGAGTAGTTTCTAAAGTTGGCTTTCAATGTGTTGTAGACAATCGTGTCACCAAGTGGACTGTTGTCTTTCCATGCCTCGTAACCAGCAAGTAATACTCGAAGGTTGATTTGACGGTAGGCCTTATAATCGAATAAGATATACGTAAGATTTTTCTTAGCGCAGCAAATGTTTAAGCAACCCTCCTTCTTCTGTGCTTGCACAATCAGAAGAATGGAATATTCAAACCACACATATATATACATCTATTTGAATTATTGCCAATGGCATGTAGCTATTAAATAGCTTTCATAGGGCGGTTATAAAGAATCACTTAAACAGGGGGCGTTTGTTAAGATATCAAACTAAAATTAGCTGTTGCTTATTGGGAATAACGTTGAAAAACGTATTCTGTTAAAAGTATAAGAGTATAAGGCAGATCGAACTTCTTACCTTGTCTAGCATGCTGATTCCATCTGAGATAATTGCTTTGACTTCTTCATCGACTTTATCTCCGTACATTTTTGTTAATCTTTTCATCTAATTAAAATGTATAAATTGGGCCTAAGCGGACATGCAATGCAAAAGTAATGTAAGATGTGTAGTATACACACAGTATATTATATGCAACCTGCACATCAATACACCTATTCTATATATTAGTATGGAAAGGTTTGGGTCTCACCAATGGCACACTGAACACAACATACAGTTTGACGTATTTTGTCACCCATGTTATTTTGAAGTCGTCATTTTTGAAGTAATAGTATTGAGGATCGTTGGTTCGTTTTCCAATATCGTCTAAAATGAATGAAGGAAAAGTTTACTTTATTTACTAATTGTCCCTTCTTGGTAGGTACTCGATTAAAAGAACAAAGTTTGGTAGGCCTAAATATGAAGACAAACTTCACTGTGGACAGGACAGAGAGCGGATGCCTCTGTTAGGAGCAAGAAAGCGTCTCATATTTAAATAATATTTAATAATAATAATATCGCATTGATAATTTAAAGATTAGTTGCACAACATATAGTTTATATTCCTTTAGTTAGGTCAATTGGAGTTTGTTCAATCTAAACATCCATGGATGAAGGCACATGGACATGGACATTTCATTCCATGTGTCCATTTGAAAATCGACAAATGCATGCGTGATTTTTATCACATTGATAACTTGATATTCAACTTTCCCTTGTAATAAACTCCAATACTTACACTTTGGAATGCATATCATGCCCCTTGGAAGCAAAGGCTTTCCCAAATAAATATTGAAACTTGATGGCTTCTCGCTATCACAATTTACTGTCGTCAACGCATTAGCTTCGGTCACTTTCAAACATCTTTTCTTTGCAGCAGAAATCACCGTCTTCGAGCAAGTAACTTGCGTGGATATCTGCAATATAAACATACATCCATCATAACATAACTCACAGAACTACCTCCATCTTTGTTAACTAAGCTACAAGTAATACTCTTCAATATGGTATGGTATTATCAAATTCATATTTAACTGAATATTTTCCCGAATGTGCAAAATTTAGAGGTTGGAGACATACAGTCGAGTACCGTATCTCCAACTCACATGGGAAGTAAAAACTTTTTAGGCATTTAGGTTGGAATTCGAGAAAATGTTTGTATGGTCATTAATTTGTATGTAAGAGTAAAAAATAAACAAAGAAGAGAAACATTTGTCATTTGATTCATATATCTCATTATTGAAGTTTGCTTTATAATATTGTTCTTCATCGATCAGCAATAATTGTTTGATACCTGGACGTCTCATTTCACGCTTTTTGTGAAAACCGAGAATGACGGGAAATGACATCAACAACAATTTTAACGATGCAAATCCCTATCAGTCAATGTTTCTTGATAATAGATAGACAGGCGAGCGTAGCGAGCTAACCCATTGTACGTGGGGTTGAAAGAGGCATGAGTGAAGCGAATGCAGCGCACGAAGTGCGCCCTATCAGTCAATGTTTCTTGATAATAGATAGACAGGCGAGCGCAGCGAGCTAACCCATTGTACGTGGGGTTGAAAGAGGCATGAGCGAAGCGAATGCAGCGCCACGAAGGCAATCAAATGTTTCTTTCATTTTGTTATCTGATATCTTTCAAGTGGGCAATGAATGTTTATATAGGACCAATAGGACCTATTTCTGCCCCACATGTTAGACAGGGTTACCTTGGTCCCCATTTTCATCCATTGTTAAAATTGTTCTTTGTTCTTTGCAAGACTTTTTGAATACATAACTAAAGTCCATTTATTTTTAATATGAGTTATCACTGCTATTATAAGAATTGATAATTTAAATCCTTTGTAAATTTTTGTTCGGAACATCCGAGGTTTTGTACGGGAAGAGAATTTAGTCCGAGATGGAGAATAGCTCGAGATAATCGAGTTTGAGATAACGAGGTTTGTGCATACCTTGTTCTTCTTTGTGCCCTTCAAAGAACAGTCATCGACAGTAACATTGTCATTCTTATAAATGAGACACAACCCTGTGTGTGTGTTTTGCAAATTGTTCCCTTGCCATTTCCAAATTGTCTTTGCATTTTTGTCTTCACAAAGTGATAGTTTTGCGTCTTTGTTAACGCACAGCCCACTTCCAGTTGCTTCAATCTTAAATTCTTGAAGTCGAAATAAGTTAATCAGATAAATATAGAATTGTCAAAATTGGTTTACAGAATACGAAATGGAATTACCTTTTATTCCTTCGAAAGGATACGTCAGACTTTCGCTCTTAAATGGAGCTAAAATTAGATAATGAAATTGAATAGATTTTTTGCCGCAGCAAATGTGAAATTTATGTGTTATATGTAGCAGATGAACATTGTGAAATCATATCACATTCTTCTGTCTTGCATAAACACAAAATCAGAGGTTTCTGGAAATTATTCCACTTAATTAACAAACCTGACTTTGATCCGGCTGCCAGTGAGAGGAGAACCACAATGTATGCCAGCTTCATGTTGATCAAAATGTTCAACAATCACAAGTAAATCAAGATCTGCCTTTAATTTATACAGTTGAATATTCTATGCTAATATATTCATAAGTCATAAATATTTAGACAGCTGGAAAGTTACTAAGACGCTCTAATATTCTCAGTGAAATGTTGATCAAAGTGCTCAGCAATAAGTTGTAAATCAAGATCTACTTTCACTTTATATATAACTTAGAACTATATATCAGCAAATATTTTGATAGTTGTAATACCACCTGGGGGAGAAGCTGTTTGTATCGCTAAGCAACAAACTAAAGCCTGATGAATGTTGAAAATTTTACTTATTAGTTCTTGAACAATAGCATTTATTACCATAGTTAATATAGTATACTTCATTGAGAAGATACAACATCACCCAGATGAACCAATTTTCTTTTGAGCTGCATTGCATTTTTCTGATTGGGTGTGCCCTTGTATCTGTATCAGTTGGCAGCCACGAAGGATTTGAAGTATGTTGAGCAAGAAGCTATGTTATGAGGAACCACTTTCACTTTGTAAGAAGCCTGTATTTCACATGAGCGAAATGCGAAACAATTAACCATTAATTATTGCCAGGAAGGGGGCTTATTCGAGGGGAGGGCTTATTCAGAGGTGGGGGCTTATTCGAGGATTTACAGTATGTTTAACAATCGCAGAGGTTATAAAAAAACTTTAATTTTTTACATTTCCATCACTGCAAATAGAGAATTTTTAAGACTGTTCCATTCAACTGTTCCATTCAACTGCCATCAATTTTGAGGTAAAGTGAGCTCCATGCATTGGCCCACTTTGCTTACCCACAAATGTCTCTGTGTACATTACATCTTAGCCATAGAATCTTCAGCATAAAAGCGTCTATTGCATTAAATGTGCAGTTCTTAAAAATGAGAAACTAGCAAAGAACATTTAAAACTACATTTTGATCAAGCGAATTCAAAAAAGGAATTTCAGGAATTGAGCCTTCATCGATTGCTTATAAAATGCCCTGCATTGCTGTTTAGCATAACTCGTTAACATTGTTTTTCATCCAATTTGCAGTGTGTGTAATATATAAGCATGACCATTTCCTTATTCATGCTACCTCTTCTTATGAGAAACCAGGCATGGTCAAAAGTTAAGACGCCGTAGTCATACACATTTTTTTATATGAAACCAACATCCACAGTAGTTACTCCAGTTTCTAAGGCATCAGAAAATGTCAGAGCTCAAGTTTCTTAAGGGTTTTTTAAAATAATAATCATTATCATCACGTGAACAAAACAATAAACAAAGCTAGAACAAGAGCATCACGTGCACAAAACAGAAACATGACAGCAAAACATGAACATGGCCCAGCCAATATTTTCAATGAAAAAATAAGAGTTTTGCATTTTGTGTATTTTAAAATCAAATCAAACGTTTTTACCTCGAGTACCGCAGTTTCTTATTTTTTTCTGATTTTAAGTACTGGTTTATTACAGTCAAAACTATAATAACGATCACCTCTAACTAATGGCCACCTCCCAGTATTGGCCATTTGACCTTGCAGTTAAGGTGGCCGCTACTCGCAGGTTCGATTCTAGGCATATTAAGCTCGGGAAAAATTTTGAAAACTGCAAAATTTCGATTCTTAAAATATTGTCATTTTGGTAGAACGAAGTTGATTGCATTTGGATCGTTCCCTCGCCAAGCTGTTTAAGAAAGCCTTTTAGTCTACTTTAATCGGAGAAACTTTCGCGGGAAGAAACTTTCGCGATTTTCGCGTTTTTGACCAAAATTTGCGAAAGTTTATTGCGCGAAATTTTCTAAAATATGAAATTCGCGAAAGTTTATTCTTGATAAAAATTTCAAAATTCGAAATTCGCGAAAGTTTATTCTCGCAAAAACGCTATTGTGAAAAAGTGGTAATCCCAGAGTGAAAGGCGATTAACAAAGAAGAATATTTATTCGTTAATTAGTTTCATGGAAAGAAAAGGGAAGGCAGAAAAGGCAGAGTGAATTTGGAAACGAAGCTGACTTATTTTAATATTGTTCTTCTTCTGCTAACGTTGTAAAAATGAGAAAAAATTATGAAAAAGTTTCACTTTGAATAAAAACTACTTCAAGGTTTCTGTTTAAAGTTTCTGTTCAGACTTGGAATTCGCGAAAGTTTATTCTCGCAAAATATCCGATTTTGCCTAAAACGCGAAAGTTAATTTTCGCCTCGCGAAAGTTTCTTCCCGCGAAAGTTTCTCCGATTAAAGTAAATGAATCTCAATGCAAATAGACATTTTTATGTACCAATAAATATTCCAAGTTGCTAATTTCGGCGTAATTTTCTCAGCAGAACAGAAAACCAAATATGGCGCCCAATTTGATGCACTCCTTATGAATTGCACATATAACATATCATTTAACATTTGTTGAACTATCAGCTAATGACTTTAATTTTCTGAAAGAGTAATTGCTATATTGGGATAATTATTATTAAAAGACATTTTTGCCATGTGCTGAACAAATATATTCCCACATGGCGAATATTTAACACATAATGAGCACATATGGCTATTAAATCTTACTGAAACTGTTTTACGCCTGAATTGCTCCGGGCGAATTGCTGCTTGGGGTTTTACTTGTGAAGCATAGTAAATAACAACAATGCAGCGTCAGCAGGGTCACATTTTCTCTCCCATTATCTGCACATTTTCCCTTGTTTTCCTTCTCTCTTTCTTAAAAATTAATTCTCGAAATTCCCGGGGTCACTAAATCATGCAAATTCTATTGTTAATCGATTGGCCAATCACAAGCAATAATTGCGAGGTAGGTACATGTCAGCAAAGCTAGAAGGGCCCTGGGTTCGAGGTTGTGCAAACCATTCAAACCATAGAATTAATTCTATGATGCAAACCATATATGGTCAATAAGAAGGCGTTGAAACACGGAAGTGACCAGGAGGAGACGAAAACGAGAGTTTGTTGTGTGGGAGTTGAAAGTTGAGTTGATCGATTGATTTTGTTGTGTGATCACTCTCGCTCGGTTATAAAAGCTTCATCACATTGAATATCAAGAAGTCGACCGAAAATATGGCTAGTGCATTATGGCAAGAAGAACTTGCTAAATTGAGAAAGCAATTTGACTCAGTGAGTATCAGGGCTCATTTTGTTTGTTTTGCCGCGTGTTCTTGTTATGCTTGAATTTGATCTTAAATTAAGTTATTATTTGTTAGAAATGTTGTGTCCAGAGTAGAGAGTAGACCAAATAATGAGACATAACCATATAAAACAACAGCAAGATATATAAAATAGATATAGTAATTACGCAACTACAATCATCAAGAACAGAACAAAAGTGAATTATAAGTGTCAGTATAAAGCGGAAGATGTGAATCATCACAGCATGATATAACAATAATAATAATCATCTTTTGATACTCCCACTTGATGAGCATCTTCAATAATAGCAATATGTCAATCAATGTTCGTTTTTCTCAATCCCCATTAAAGAACGCAATTCTTCAAATTTCGGTCTTGGCAAAGCCTTTGTGAAAATGTCTGCTATCATTTTGTCGGTTGGACAGTATGTCAGCTCAATCTCTTTGTTTTGTACCTTTTCACGAATAAAATGATATTTAATGTCTATGTGCTTTGCTCTTGAGTGTGCCTTTGTGTTCTTTGTTAGACATATCGCTCCTTGATTATCTTCATGTATTGTAGTAGGTTTTGACACATCAATTAGTAAATCTTTTAATAGACGACGTAGCCAGATTGCTTCCTGACTTGCAGAGCTCAAACTTACATACTCTGCTTCCGTTGTTGACAAAGCAACTACTGATTGCTTTTGGCTTCTCCATGAGATCGTGGAGCCTGCTAGCTGGAAAATGTATCCTGATGTTGACTTTCTCAATTGCGCATCACTGGCCCAATCAGCATCAGCATAACCAGATAGCATCAATTCTGTATTATTTGCATCAAATATAAGGCCATAGTCTAGAGTACCTTTAATGTACCGCAAAATCCTCTTCACACCTTGCCAATGTTCTTTAGACGGCTTCGACATGAATTGACTCAAAATACCGACTGCAGAACAGATATCTGGCCTTGTTGCTATCATGGCATAATTTAAGGATCCAATAGCTGCTTGATATTGCTTAATATCAAATTGCTCTTCATCTTCTGATAATTTCTTGAACACTTTTCCAACTTCCATTGGAGTAGCAACAGGTTTAGATTCAAACATTTCAAACCTCTTTAGAATACTTTCCAAGTATGATTTCTGACTTATGTATAATTTCTTATTATCTCTATCACGTTGAATCAGCATACCAAGGCAATATTTGGCATCTCCTAAATCTTGCATTTCAAACCTTCGCGACAAAGATTTCTTTTCAGCTTCTAACATCTGAGGATCATTTGAAGATATCAATATATCGTCTACATACAAAGCCAATATTATAAACGAAGATTTACCATCCTTTCTTGGTTGCACTTTGGTGTATATGCAAGAATCAGCAGCGCTTTGTTTATACCCAGATTTCTTCAAAAAGGTATCTATTTCAACGTTCCAGCAATAGGCTGCTTGTTTCAAGCCGTAAAGGCTTTTCTTCAGCTTGCAAACTAAATCAGGATTGCTTTCATCAATACATCCTTCGGGTTGTGCCATGTAAATTTCCTCTTGAAGCTTACCATTTAGAAATGCAGTCTTGACATCCATTTGGTGTAAGTCAAGGCTTAATGCATTTACCAACGATAGGATAGTGCGAATAGAGTTGTATCTTGCAACTGGTGCAAACACTTCATTGTAATCAGAACCTTCCTTTTGAGAAAATCCTTGAGCCACGAGTCGAGCCTTGAAACGATTGACAGTGTTATCAGCATTTCTTTTGACTTTGAAAACCCATTTGTTTCCAACTAAATTTTTACCTTTTGGTAAGTGAACCAATTCCCAAGTGTCATTCTTCTTTAAAGACTCATATTCACTCGTGATTGCGTCTTTCCATTGTGAAGAGTGTTTACTGTTGATAGCTTCATTGAAGTTACTTGGTTCATCATAATCAGTGAATGTAATTCCGGCGAAGTCGAGGTTTTCATCATTCCACCAATCACCAGTTACAGTGCCAGGTCTCACTGGAACAGTCCTCGTTCTTGTAGACCTTCTTACATCTTGTTGATCTTCATCTGCCACTTCATTGTGCTCAATGAGACTTTCAGTTTCTTCATTGCAAAGTTCAAACTCGTTTATTGCATCGCCAAAATTAAACAATTCTTTATAATCTTCTTGATTTTCAGATTCTATTGAAAGGTGATCAAAGTCATTCTCTAGGAACCTCACATCGCGACTTCTGATCATTACTTTTCTTTCGATGTCATAGAGCTTGTACCCTTTACTAGCATCTAGATAACCAACAAAAATGCACTTCTTCGACTTCTTGTCTAACTTGCTTCGATCTTCATCAGGAATATGCACATGTGTACAGCAACCAAAAACTCTGAAATTGCTTACATCTGGTCTTCTTCCGAACCAATGCTCATATGGTGTTATACCATCCAAAGTCACTGTTGGACATCTGTTTCTAATGTACACTGCAGTATTCACCGCTTCTGCCCAGAAATATGACGGTAGTTTTGCGTGATGAAGCATAGATCTCGCACTCTCCATGATTGTACGATTCATCCTTTCACTGACCCCATTCTGCTGTGGCGTCATTGGTATTGTAACCTCTCTTTTAATACCACGTTCAATGCAGAATTGCTTGAACTCGTTGGACACATACTCTCCCCCATTATCTGTGCGAATAACTTTAATCCTTTTGCCAGTATGGTTCTCTACAGCAACAACAAACTCTTTAAATTTCTGGAGTACCTCACTTTTCTTCTTCAAGAAATATACTGTAGTAAAACGAGAGTAATCATCAATGAAGGTAACATAGTATTTTGAACCTCCCACTGATTCCACACCTACACATCCAACGTCACTGTGTATCAACTCCAGTAGATTGGCTGCTCTGTGTTCAGACTTCTTTGGAAATGGCATTCGATGCTGTTTACCTTCAGCACATCCATCACAATTACGATCAAATGTTTCTTTTGAATTCAAATTCAAACCAGTTACCATAGATTTATTCGACAGCAACTTAAGATTGTCATAGCCAAGGTGAGCAAACCTTGAATGCCACAACTTGATCGAATCATTGCCACTATGTGTAGAACTTACAAATGCAGTTGTTATTTCTTCAGTATTCAACTTGTATAATATTCCGTCTTTGCGACCAATATGCATTACCTTGTCATCTAATATAACACTACAAGTATTGCCCTTGAAATTGACTTCTGCACCTCTATTTACCATCGTTGGAATGGATAACAGCTGTCTCTTGATTCGAGGAACATAGAGTACATCTTGAAGAAATATATTATATCGTTTAGAGCCATCAAATACAGGAAAACGTAGATCTCCTTTGCCATATGCCAAAACTTGATTATTGTCGGCTAGTTTAACTTGAATTGGCGTCTTAAACGTGATGAAATTGGACATGAGACGTTTGTTTGGAGTCATATGCTTAGATGCACCCGAATCAATCCACCACTCTTTTGCCTCAAGTTGATTCGCAGTTGGACACGCTGTCAATGCATTTTCATCTTCATTTTTTGCTGTCAATTTCTCTTCAACGCTGTTGGCCGACTCAGCACTTGATGATTTTTGATCTGCTTTCTTTTTATAACAGTTCTTGGCAACATGTCCTTTCTTGCCGCAATAAAAACATCTTCCAGATCTCGTGTTGATAGGTCTTCTTTGATATTGCGCTTTACTTGTCAATAAGGCGTCTTCGTTTTTGGCTTCCATCACGGTTTGCCTTCCACTTCCGCTCTGACTGTGGTCGTGAATTTTCTCATATTCATGAACAACGCGATCCCGCACGTAATCCCAAGTCAAACGATCTTCTGCAATTGTTTCCAAAGCAGTTATCAAATATGCGTATTCATCTGGTAAACTACTGATTAATATTATAACCAGGTCCTTTTCCACTATGGGATCTCCCACTGCATCTAGATGTTCCGCTAACGTCTTGATATGATTTACATGATTGATCATAGCTGTTCCCTTTTCCATCTTGGCAGCATACAGCTTTCGACGATAAAATATTTTATGAGCCAAAGATTTCTTTTCAAAACGCTGTTCCAAGCTGTTCCATGCATCTTTCGCTGTGACAGCAGAGCGAACATAAATTTGGTTTTCAGTGGAAACGGACAAACAAATCGAAGCGAGGGCTTGATTTTCTCGTCTCTTGTGCTTCTGTTGTTCTAGGGCTGTGGCTTGAGCACCTAAAACTTCATCGCCAGTAACGATTTCCCACAAATTCTTACCAATCAATTGCATTTTCATCTGGAACTTCCATGTATGGTAATTATCTCCCGTGAGTCTTTCTACCTTGAATCCAATTTCTTCTCCTGTCGCCATCATATGTGTTTACGAATAAGACTGAGACTTTAGATTTGGATTTCAAAAGAAACTAACAACTTGATTCTACTCATGAACTCCTGGGCCCATAACCTGTTAGAAATGTTGTGTCCAGAGTAGAGAGTAGACCAAATAATGAGACATAACCATATAAAACAACAGCAAGATATATAAAATAGATATAGTAATTACGCAACTACAATCATCAAGAACAGAACAGAAGTGAATTATAAGTGTCAGTATAAAGCGGAAGATGTGAATCATCACAGCATGATATAACAATAATAATAATCATCTTTTGATATTATTATCAGTGAACCCAACTGAACTTAACTTTAATGACTTGGTCTGTGCTCTTAACTATTCTTTTTCGTGAGTAACAAGCATTGCCGTGAGTCCAGAAAATTTCGACTTACGACATCTCTTTGGCATGCTAACTTTTCGCTTTTGTTTTATTTACGCTGGGAGACCTTTTATTTTTATTAGTTTTTCTTGCTGTTATGTTGAATCATGTTACAGATTTTCTTGGGTTTATATAAAATATTGAAATTGTGAGTTTATGTTGTCGTGAATTCTAACGAAGATTCCCAACAAAGTGGCACACCATGGGAGTTTAGTGAGATCATATCAAGGTTATTTCAATGAGAATATAGCTACATTTGGTTTAATAATTTCCTTGCGAAGTTTGGAGACACGAGAACAATGACAGAAATCGATGAGCTGATCAGAAAGATAAAAAAAAAGCAAAATCAAATTTATTTCGTTTATATCTGAAGAGACCCAAGAAATCCTTACAAAAAGTGAACCGAGAAAGATTGAGAGACAACCAGTGTTTACGAATCAAAATTGAGCGGATATCAAAGCCTGAAAATGCATATTCAAGAACTCAATATCGAAAATGATGAAAATCCAGTCAGTATCAGAGAATGGAGAATACAAATGGATGATTGTCTGAAAGAATTCTAGCCTTATATTCACAGATTGAAAGGCGCATCAGAAGAATTCAAAGAGCAAACAAAACGAGAGGAAGAAGTCAAACTAAGGAAAACAAAACAACGTTAACTTAAAATAGATATTGAGCTAGAAAAACTAACATTCAATCAAAGGGCTGAATTCGAGAAACAACTGGGTGACGCCAAAGAAAGGCCTCGAAAATTGCAAGGGGGTTACGGTCATGCAAAATTACCAAAACTGGAGATGACAAAATTCGGAACGCATATTGATTGGTTCAGATTCTGGAATCAATTTGAATCAGAAATAGATAAGAAACAAATAGATTCCATCACCAAATTTAACTACTTGAAGGAATTTCTAGATCCAAAAGCAAGGCTACTGATAGAGAACCTAATGCATGACACAGAAGGTTATGAAAGAGCCAAACAGATCTTAATAAGAAAATTCTGGAAACCTAGTGAAGTAATAAGTTCTTTTATAGAAGTAATAATGTCTTTACCGCACATCAGAGGGGAAATGCATCGAAAATCCATGATTTTCTGAATAAGCTCCTCCCTAGCGTGCAAGCCTTGGAATCTATGGAAAAGTTGCGAGAGATTTCTGGGTATACAAGGATGACGCTAGACAAGTTGGAAGGCATCTGGGCAGATTTGACAGATTTAATGAAAATTGGCAGGAGTGGAGATTTCCTCAGCTTGTTGATGCATTGATTAAATGGACAGAGAGAAATCCAATTGAACACGAAATCAGACAGAAAATTTTCACTGCAACTCAAGTAAGCTATCAGAGAAAGACACGTGTTTATTGTGGGAATGTTAATCACAAATCAGGTGATTGCAAAATGGTTGAGCAAGTGAGCGAACGGAGAAATATACTCAGACAGAAAAAATTATGCTTCAATTGTACAGGATCTGGACACAGAGCTGTGGCATGCGAAAGTAAAGGGAGCTGTCGCCATTGCAAAGGAAAACATCACACATCAGTTTGCATCAAAAGTCAAAGAGATGCTGCAGAGGCACTCTTGGTGAAAGGAGAGCAAAGTGTTATTTACCCAGTGGTCTTGGTAAAAGTAGAAAGAATAACTTGTCGAGCGTTGCTGGACACTGGGGCTTATTATTATTATTATTATTATTATCTATAGTTTTACAATTAAAATCGAACGGTGGTAGATTGAGATCATCCGCCGTTATAAACATTAAAAATTTTTTAATTTATCTCAAAGTTGATGTTTCTTGTGTGCTGGAGATCCAGCAAACTGTTTGACAATTTTCTTCAATTTTAGTGTGATTTAGATCATAATGGGCAGCTTACTTCTAAAGAAATTGGAGCAGCTTTCAAAAAGCTGGGACACAATCTTTCTGAAGATGAACTGAGAAAAATTATCAAGGAAGTTGACACGAATAAGAATGGAACTATTGATTTTGATGAATTTGTGGAGGTAAATTGACATGGCTATTATATCAATGGTATTTTGCAAATTTTTTTGAACAAGCATGTTTGTTCCATGTCGTCATAAAGATTCCATGAAGTTGGGTGTTTCTGTATTATTTTATACAGAGGTATTTCATTTTTCTCGTAAATGTTTTTAGATATACAAATCATCCGTGGTTGTGGTGGGGCCATCAGCTTCTAAAGAGCCGGTTGAGAAGAGAGACGAAAAGTGAAACTTCAGAGGCATCAGCTCAGGGTACAAAACATTCACATTCAGATGCCAAAAAATTTTGAAAACTGCAAAATTTCCATTCTTAAAATGTTGTCAATAGACTTCAGTTTGTGAATGACGTTTGTGAAATTATAGTATTTGCGAATATAAAAAATGTTGGCAATAATTTGGTATAATGAAGTTGATTGCATTTGGATCGTTCCCCCGCCAACCTGTTCAAGAAAGCTTTTTGGTCTAAATGAATCTCAATGTAAATAGACATTGTTATGTGCCAACAAAGTATCTCAAGAAATTTGGCGGTTAGCCTACCGGCCCGGATTGCTTGAGCAAAGAAAGGCATTTACGGTCGGTGATTCCGACAAACTCCGGCCGGTACACCAGGCAGTACTGACCGAATGGTCAAACTACAGAATAATGACTGAAATCATAATGCAAATCAATAAACAACAATAAGGAGAGGAAGGGTGGGAGAAATTGTGCTAGCTCTCTTGAGTAGCTACCCACTGAGAATGATTAGAAATGCGGCAGGTCCACTCTGCACTCTGCAGGTCGTTAGGTCAGCCAATTCTGGATTTGAGCCTCGTTTTCATTGGCTTCCTCGTTTTCATTTTGCCGTCACACGCGTGTTGTAGCTGAGCCGAGCCCTCTTCCATCTTTCTTTTTGAAATCGCACGAAAGACAAACATGGCGAAATGGACAAAGTCGTTGCGAGTGAATACGAAGGGACGCTCATTTCAAAAATTCTAGAATGAGCAAAGGCACCTTTATTAAACTGAATCAATACAAAACTGAACAATTAAGCATTTTGTGAGACATTTTGCACCTGTCTGTGTAATTTTGGGAGGGCGCTTAACCGAGGGGGGCGTTTATTCGAGGGGGCGTTTAATCGAGGAAATACGGTATTGTGTCTGTTAATTTTTTTATTCATTTATTTGTTTATTTCAATTTCTGTGGAAATGGACATAAATTTATGTTCTTCTTCTGGAGACCCATATCTGCCAGGATTAAGTTTTTATTTTGCATAGAAACAGGTGAGTTTCATTTTTCGCTTCCAATTTAGTTCTTGTTGGATTTTGCAAATTGCCAGCGGTTGCAGTTGTTTGATTTGATTTCATGTTTGATAAAAATGTTTAGGCCTTTGACAAGCCGACCAATTAATTTTATGGGTTATTTTATAAAAAATGAAAAGTAATTATTTTCATTGCTACATTCACAGATTAAATCCTAGATTCATGGTCAGCTGACGGAGATAACTATTTAACATTAAATTAACAAACTTTAATGAACCTTAATTTCTAGCTTCACCTTTGGTTACTGAATTGGAATATATTTAATATTTGATTTGAATTAACGAGAGAAGTAATTTTGAATTTGGACATGCATGGAATGCAACTAAAGCACAATTGTTTTTATTGATCCGATTATTAGGGTAAAATATCATATGTAATAATACATGACTTGCTCTTTTTAGTGGTCGTGAATCCATGCAGGTTTATCAAGTTCTGTGTTGTTTTTCATAATCATGAATACAAACAAGTCCTAATGAAATGCGATTATCAAACGAAAAGTAACTTTTACATTAACTTGCACGCGACACATATACAAAAACATACAATTGATGAAGACTTTTTGTCAACAGTTCTCGGAAAAGCACGACAATTTATTGAGTTTACATTCTTTTTAACTTTTCTCACAGCTTCGGCATTTTCCCGCCATTTGATGTTGAATTAAAAATTGACGCCACGCCACTTAGCCTAGCGCACACAGGCGATTTTTGTTGCCGGCGACAAAAATCGCCTGTGTGCGGAGTTTTTTCATGGCGATTTTTGTTGCCGGCGACGATTTTTCAGATTCAGGATGATAAATATTTTTTTTTGCTTCCGGCGACAAAAAACCAAAATCGCGCTGTGTGCGGACTTTGACAACAGCTATTGATAAGTTGTCCAATTATAGAAGCAAATTGAGCCACGTGACAATGATTTATACTCACATTCTGCACATGCAAGCAAGCATCCAAGGCAAAAATGACGGAAACCTGGACTATTAAAAAAGAAGATAGATTGGTGGATTTGTGGAGAGAACGCCGATGGGTGCTTATACGCTGTCAACTTTCCAGAGTATTATGTGGGGTGGGGCGAGTTGTAAATAGCAGCCCTGTTAGATGTAACAGGTAATTTAAAGCCGTGGTCGATATCTATAATTTTGTCTGGGTCTAGCTAGCTAGATTAGCTAGGTAGGTAGCTAACTGGCTTTTCTTTGAAAGTAAACAAAGTCCTTGTGATTTGTTATTGCGCATGCACGCGTGGCAACAAAAATCGTGGGGCGACAAAAATTTGTCGCCGCGAGGAGATTTTTTCCACTTTTTGAGCTGTAAGTCAAGAAGTCCCTCAACGGAGCTAGGAAAAACGAATGAGGCACAGGGACGCAATATAGTGAGTCTATATATTTACTAGCTCACAATTTAAGCCTATTTATGTTCAGTGAACTCTATATAAGAACTCTTCTTACCGTATTTCCTCTATTAAGCGCCCACCCTCTATTAACCGCCCCCCTCCAATAAGCGCCCACCCTCTATTAACCGCCCCCCTCCAATAAGCGCCCACCCTAAAATCAAAAAGTATGAAATAAGCGCCCCTCGCTATTAACCACCCAGGGCGGTTAATAGAATTCTTACATTTTCACTGTTTGGTTCAAATAATAGCGTAGAAACATGCGAATAGACATCAATTCCTTTCTTTTACCAATGTCAACATAAGCAAGTAGTTTAGGACCAAAGTTAGTCATTATATTTTGAAGAAAATATCCATTTTCAATGTTTGTCAATTCAATGTCCATGTGTGCGGCTTTACCATGCTGTCGCTTTTTCATTTCTTCTAAAAAAATGCTAACATAGCATTTTTTAACGTATGTCAATAAATAACATTCGGAACTTTGTTAAGATTATTGTTTTGTTTTTGAAGATGTTCGATTTTAAAATTTTAGCACTATGAAATAACCGCCCCCTCTAATAACCCCCCCCCCTCTAATAAGCGCCCCCTCTAATAAGCGCCCAACCAATTTTGCGAAATATTTAATAAGGGCCCGGGCGCTTAATAGAGGAAATACGGTATATAGAGCTCACTGTTCATGTTTTATAGCAGACCTGGTCGTAAGATTTTTAGCAGGTGGGCGCGGCGGTAAATCGCCCTCCTCATTGCTGTTAGGAGGTGGGCTATTCTTGAGAGAAACAATAGTTTACGGTGGGCAGTTCCTTTGAAATTTGATTGAAGAGGAGGGCAATATATTGCCCACCTTGGGTGAACGAGGTACTAAAATTCTTGAAACACGAATCTCATGCTGACCTACTGACCTGCAGAGTGGACCTGCCGATTAGAACTATGATTAGAATTAATTGCATTTAAAATCATTAGATATTTCAAATTGCTAATTTCGGCGTCATTTTCTCAGCAGAACAGAAAACCAAATATGGCGCCCAATTTGATGCACTCCTCATTAATTGGACATATAAAATATCATTTAATATTTGTTGAACTATCAGCTAATGAATTTAATTTTCTGAAAGAGTAATTACTATATTTGGTTAATTATTATTAAAAGACTTTTTTGGCTATGTTTTTAATAAATGTTTTACCACATGGCGAATATTTGACAGATAATGAGCACATCTGGGTGGGATGGCTATTAAATCTTACTGAAGCTATTTTACGTCTGTTACTTAAGCTGTTTTGAGCCATTCTCTCTACCGTAAATCGTCGACTCACCCCCCCCCGGGCTTATATATTTTTTTATTCCTTTTGATGGGGCTTATTCTGGAGTGGGGGCTTATACGAGAAGGGACTTATAGAACTCTCTGGGACATGACACATAAAAGTCATTTTCAATAGGATATTTCATATTATATATACAGGGTGTGCCAAAAAAGTAAGAAGAGCAATACATATGTCTTGTCATTTTCAGCTTGTTCCGAGGAAAGTAATATGCCCAAAATATCACATAAAAATAAACACTTCATCCAAAATTTGAAAATTGAAAAACGTTGGAAAAGAAAAAGAATCATTTTTTAATTTCATGACAAAAACTAACTTTTCTATTGGTCTGAGAATAACATACACAATACTGCGCCATCGCATCAAGCTATTAAATGGACACGGGGTTTGTTGTCAACGGAAAATTATGAAAATAATTAATACTTGGCCCCAGAAAGACTTTATTGAATTTATTGAACAGGGAGGAGGACGCTTTGAACACCTTGTTTAATTATTTTTTGTTTTTGTTATTTCTAAATTTTTTTGTCCTCTTTTTTAATGTTGTCAATTTTCAGACACGAAATGTCATTACAGTGGGTTTCGCGACTATAAATTTCAAAATTACAATTACTCTAAACTGACTCAACATAATGATACAATAATGATTTTTGGCCCACCCTGTATAATGAAACGCTAGTACCCTAAGGCTGAAGACTTGGTGGGTGATTAAGAGGTTGTGGTAAAGGATCAACATGTTTCAGGTTTTTCTGCAGTGTTCATCATGGACAATTAGAATGACGCAGCCATTACGCGTGCAATTAAGAAGAAGACCTTCACCTTGTAGAGGTGACACATCCATTTGTGACGACGCAGCCTTGTGGCCTCGTTTTCATCTGCTTTGGAATCGATGACATCATACAAACCAAATATGGTCAATAAGAATGGCAAGAGGCGTTGGCACACGGAAGTGACCAGGAGGAGACGAAAACGAAACGAGAGTTTGTTGTGTGGGAGTTGAAAGTTGATCGATTGATTTTGTTGTGTGATCACTCTCGCTCGGTTATAAAAAGCAGGCTTGTTGTCGGACTGGCTCAGTGAAGTTTCTCGGTCTTATTAAACCCACATTCCTTCCAAGAACAGTTTCATCACATTGAATATCAAGAAATCGACTATATAATATGGCTAGTTCATTCTCGCAAGAAGAACTTGCTGAATTGAAAGAGAAATTTGATGCAGTGAGTATAAAGCTCATTTTGTTTGTTTTGCCGCGTTTGTTCTTGTTGTGCTCGAATTCGATCTTAAATTAAGTTATCATTATCAGTGAACCCAGCTGAACTTAACTTTAATCGTTTGGTCCGTGCTCTTAACTGTTCTTTTTCCCGGGTTGTCCTAGCTTAGGCTTGTGGTGGTTTGTATCATGATGGCATGTTCTTGCAAAGTTTTAAAACCGTTAGAGTTCGAGATGGTTTGTTTCCTTGTCCTCACCACACGCAGCCTAGGCGTGGCGTGGCATTTTAGCAGTTTTGTAAATACAGATATATTTGTATAACTGCTCAACATTTATGGGTAACATGGAAACTATATCCACAGGTATCGTGAAAAAGAGAGACATCGCAATCTATCGAAATTTCAATGTCAGATAATGCTTCACCTTTCACTTTCGCCCGTGGTGAGAGGCTTCTTTTCCCTGTTTCTATTTCCTCGATGGATAGAGTAACAAGCATTTCCGTGAGTCCAGAAAATTTTGATGTTCCACATTTGTTTGGCATGCTAATCATCATCTCATTATAATTTCAAAGCGTTGATGTAATTAGGCGGTAATCATGGCTGGAGCTTGACTCTAAATTTTTGTAAATGACCTAGATACGGAGCCAACTTTTGAAATATGGTTGTTTTAATGAACTTTGCTCAGAATTAATGATAATATAGGTTTCCTTGTCGCACGCCTTTGCATATTTTGTTGAAGAAAAAGTCCACAAAAAGCATATATATTGTCAAATCTAATAATTCCTGAAATATGTGCACTCACAACCATATCAAAATTTCGTTCTTTTTGCCTTGCGACAATTCATTCTTTACTGGTGCCTTAAAAAGGGCAATTGTTTATGAACTTGAGCCAGTTAAGTTTTAAAATTACGACTGAGGCTAGACACAATAAGATGAGCATGTGTGTGGTTTGGTTAGACCTTAGATAATTCGTTTTTGCTTCAATTCTTTTCTTTTGAGCAGTCAATAATAATACCATCAATAGAAACATCCCCAGAGAACATCTTTTATTTTATTTTGATTGTATCCACTATAAAAAGACAAAACACAATATATTGTATCCTGCATTTATTGTTTACTATTGAAAGGGTGAGCAGTTTTGTTATATTCCATATTCCAACTTAATTTTAAAGAATGAAGAGCTTTGCAAACTTATAAAACCTTATTTGTCGGAAATTTTGAGTGAAATATGTGTAACAAGGCTGGTGTGCACATCACACCACCCCTCTTGTGTTTTATGGCCTTTGGTGGAATGGAACAGCATATATTTAATTAAAGTTGGATTTTTTCTTCCAACAAACCTTTGGTCTGAGTGGAACACCACTCTTTAATCAAAGCTGGCTTCTTTTTTAACAATCTTTATGAAGCTTTCAAGTATTTTGCTTATGGGAAATTGCTTTTGGTGGTTTGGAACTAAACACATTGCTAATAAGGGTGTATTTTCTCTAATTTTAGTTTGATTTAGATCATAATGGGCACATTACTTCTGGCGAAATTGGAGTGGCTTTCCAAGAGTTGGGAGAAAATGTTCCTGGCTATAAGCTGAGAGACATTATCAAGGAAGTTGATGCAAATAAGAATGGAACTATCGAGTTTGATGAATTTTTGGAGGTAAGTTACCATGGCTATTATATCGATGGTATTTTGCAAGTTTTTCTGAACAAGCATGTTCCATGTTGTCATAAAGATTCCATGCAGTTGGGTGTCTCTGTATTATTTTACACAGAGGTATTTCATTGTTCTCTTAAATGTTTATAGATATACAAATCAGTCTCAAACAAGTTCAAATCATCGGCTTTTAAAGAGCTGATTAAGAAGAGGGACAAGGTACAGGTGAAAGGTGGAACTTCAGAATCATCAGCTGAGGGTACAAAACATTCACATTCAGATGCTGAAAGCACAGCTTTTGCTGACTGGATCAACTCTGTGCTCGCTTCTGATCCAGATTGTGCCCCATATCTTCCAATTTCTGTGCAAGCAGGTGATGATGAATTGTTTGAGAAGTTGAAGGATGGAATTCTGCTGTGGTATGCTTTCTTGCTATTTCTCTTTATATTTTGATATTTAGGTGTTTCTTTTCTACGCAGTGCATGTAGTACTTAGTTTCAGCAAATTTTTTTGGCAACCAACGTTTAAGGAGCAGCACTGTAATACTTTTTAAGACGGCTGCTTGTAACCTGTTACAGGCCTAATTAAGAGAGGCAAGGATAGAACCTCTTTCTTTTTACATGTCAATGCTCACAGAAAAACCTTTTACAACCTTGTTTTAGAAATATGTACTCACAGTTGGTATTTACTTTTGATTGTTGCTAATTTTTTTTCCTAGCAAAATGATCAACCAGTCAGTTAGCGACACAATTGATGAACGAACAATCAATAAAAAGCAACTGAATGCATTCAAAATCCATGAAAACCAAATCTTGGTTGTCAATTCTGCTAGTGCTATTGGATGCAGTGTCGTAAATATTGGTGCAGAGGATTTGTCAAAAGGAAAATCTCATCTTCTTCTTGGTCTGCTTTGGCAGATTATTAGAGTGAGTAAACTTTTGTAAATTGATCAATTTTATCTGCTTCTTTTCTGTATTTGTTTCTTGTTGTCTAATAAGAAGGACCATCTGGTGTACCTTGTTTATCCTTGTATTCAGAATTTGTCTTCTGAATATAATTTGTTGATTTTTCATGCACTTTATTTTCAGATTGGTTTATTTGCTAAAATTTCGCTGTCTAGCAATCCAAATATTGCAGCACTGTTGCGTGATGGTGAAACACTTGAAGACTTGATGAGACTCTCACCTGAAGAACTTCTTCTTCGCTGGGTTAATTATCATCTTGAAAAGGCGGGATCAAACAAACGAATCAATAACTTTTCTGGTGACATCAAGGTACAGTATAGACTTGATTACTTGTTATGGCTGTGCTTTCCCATTTTTTCAACCTGGATATCTTATATTGTTTGACTTAGGCTGTCAATGTCTTGAGGATTTTTTAACCCTCAACCTCAACTAGTCAAATGTCAGCATCAGCATCAACTCTATTTTTTACCAACTTCCAAGTCTCTTTTTTAAAATATTTTTATTTTTTGTGTAGGATTCAGAAGCATATGCGATCTTGCTTCACAGAATTGCTCCTGAACCAAGCATTATAGACAGACCAGAGGCTTTGATGGGGGTATGGTATACCTTTTTTATATCAGCTGTACATATCAATCTTTGAACAGTCTTTGATCGGTACAGAACTTCAAAATTGCTTTTAAAATCGGAAACATGGTGAAACATAGTAAATAGCATTTGCTTATGGCTGTTTTAAGTTGTTTTTCAAATTGCGTGGAAACGTTGCCGATATAGGGTAGTTTTAGATAAACAGAGCACTTTTGCGGGCCAAACTTTTTGTCTACCGAGAAATCTGTGATTTCAAGACACCATTTTAAGTACTTTTCGTAAGAAAATCGCAGATTTCTCGGTTGACAAAAAGTTTGGTCCGCAAAAGTGCCCTGTTTATCTAAAACTACCTTATATCTGCAACGTTTCCACGCGATTTGAAAAACAATTTAAAACAGCCATAAGCAAATGCTATTTACTATGTTTCGCCATGTTTCCGATTTTAAAAGCAATATTTCAATCTTCACACACATTGCATAAAGAAACAGATATACAATTATATTTTCTGTGAATATTTCTTTCTGAAGATTAAAACATAATTTCAGTGCCATGTTGGAAATATGTGTCTTTAATAAACACTAAAAGCTAACAGAACAAGCAATATGGTTGTAGCATCTTTCAATATTCTAAAGCTGGTACATTTTATGTTTTTATATGTCTGTTTTAGGTTGGTAATTTGAACAAACGAGCTGAAATGCTCTTGAGCAATGCAGATAGAATCAAATGCAGAAAGTTCTTGAGAGCCAAGGTTGGTAAATTTATTGCTTTTCGCAAAATAAATAGACAGACTTAACCAACTCTATTCGTTTGGGGTTTTGTTTATCCACAACTTGCCTACAGACATCCTAGTTTATTTATCTCCATAATTGTTGCTTATTTGTTTCACTCATCAACTTCCTTGTTCATTTATGCCATGCACTTATTTATCTAACTGATTGCTCAATTGTTTATTTCACCATTGTCTTTATTGTTTATTTATGTGATTTTTGATATTTTTTGTTGCTTTACTTTCTTGTTTATTTATCTAAATTATTGTTTTATTGTTCCATTTACCAGCTTCTTTGGGCAACTGAATATCAAATTTTATTAATGATTGGATGTTCTATTGAATAGAAAATATTCTCTATTTTTAATGCTTGAATGAACTTCAAGTTTTTGCTTTTATAAAATAATTAGGAACATTGTCAAATTGGCAAGTTGATAAGAAAGTTCCAAACTTTCTCATCAAAAAATGCCCTTTTGCCCTTTTGCATATTACATCAATTATTCAAAACAAGCATGAATTGACATTTTTCATTTTCCAGGACATTGTCGAAGGAAATCCAAAGCTGAATTTAGCTTTTGTTGCCAATCTATTCAACACCTTCCCAGCTTTAGAGTTGGGAGAAATGGAAGAAATTGAACCATACGAAGAGTCAAGAGAAGAGAAAAGTAAGCTCTACCTTATTTCCTTTTCAGTGCTAACATTGATTCCAAATGAATGGGGACATAATGCTACACCTATACCGTAAATCTTAGATTAAGCCCCCCCTGGGGGTTGTTTTGCAAACAATATTTTAGGGGCCTTATTCTGTATAGGCAAAAATTGTTAACTAGATATGCTGCTTTTGTTGCGATATCTATATCCAAGTATGTTGAAAAAGAAAGAAAAAAGTCCGTCAAAAATAGAATTAATGTATTTACACTAAAATAACAAACAATCTCTAAAGTTTTCAAGTATTAAGTTACAAAGCTTTATCAAAAGTTATCCAAAAGTCATCCTGTAAACATATGATCACATTTCATCCAGTCATTTGATTTTTTCAAAAATCCAGTGAATAGTTATGAGTAGTATAGTCATTATCATACGTTCATGATAATGACTACTAACGGTCAAATTTATATATAATATTATGTATTTTTATTAAATTTACAATTAAGTTTGACTCACTCACAATGAAGCTTGTGATTATCTCTTTCATCATTAAACTGTGCACTAGAATCAACATTTTTGCACATTTTTCTTTCAAGATGAAATAATAGAATCACACTTTTGTTTTATTATTTTATCTTACTGTTAGTAATCTGCGCATCCTTATATTTGCTGATAAATTTGCATGCTTGTCTTGCACATTTTCCTATTAGTTTTTGTATTTTTGGCCTTTTGCGGTACCACTGTATTCCAGTCCGATCTGATATCCCAATGTAACTTGATGTTCATGAGTATTGTTTTTTACTTACAGCTTTCCGTAACTGGATGAATAGTTTGGGCGTCAATCCTTTTGTCAATCATCTTTACAATGATCTTGGCAATGGACTGGTTCTTTTCCAGGTATTTGTTGTTATTGTTTATTTCACAATTCTTTGTGCTAAAATCCAGGCGTGCCCAAATGTACCAAAAAGTTACGAACAATAACACATTTGCCAAGTTGTTTGTATGAATAAATAACAAATGGCTGTACATGAGACAATGGATTGATTATTAATATACTTTTTGTTAAATTTATAAATTTACTCAAAAAAACCTAAAACACACCTTGCTGGCAGCCAATAATTTTACAACAAAAACTGACATTCACACACGCCCAAAATAATACACACAACAACAAAAATAAGCAACAACAACACATTACACACAGGGAGTCCCAGCTATTAACATTAACACCTTTGTTCTATCGTTTTGCCCACAGCTGTTTGACGCCATCAAGCCCGGAGTAGTGAACTGGGATAAAGTGAACAAACCTCCATACAAGTCACTTGGCGGAAATATGAAGAAAATTGAAAATTGCAACTACGCTGTCGAACTTGGAAGACAACAAAAGTTCTCTCTTGTTGGCATAGGCGGTGAAGATATCAGGAATGGCGTCAAGACATTAGTTCTTGGTAAGTTTCAGGCTGGCTTGCATTTTCATTTTTGTGTTATCTGCATTGTTTTTCTTGATTTGTATCGGTACCTGAGAATGATGCTACAAGCTTAAGCTCAAGTCTACGGACTCAAACGCCTTCCTTGAAGTGACCCAAACTAACGTAAGTAAATCTGTGCGAGAACTGGTCTTGAAGAAGATAATTTGACCAGGAAAGAAAGTTCATACAACCGTCTTTTTTAGTAATTTAGTAATTTCCCAGCCATAAACACACAATGTCTAAATATAGAAACAAATAGTTTAGGAAGTGGTATAGCGGAGGTTACTTCTGCGGTTGCATGTTTTGAGGAAATTTGTGGCCAAGTATGTTTTATCGCTTGAAGCTTTTAAAAGGCACAATGTTTCAGAACCATTATGGAGCTTTTAAAGATGCAATAACTAATAAAAGTATAAAAATAACTAGTTATAAAAATAACTAATTGTATACATCTTGTTCGCTTAGCACTGGTGTGGCAACTCATGAGGGCATACACGCTGTCTCTTCTTCAGAAATTGTCCGAAAGTGACGCGGCCATCAATGATAACATGATTATTGAGTGGGTTAACAAAACGGTATGCAGTCAATTGTCTATCTATTTAATTATTCGTCATTTTATAACAATAGCCTTCGCTGTTTGATTTCTCAAAAGAGTGAACCACGGTTTCTTCTTGATTCTGATTTTTTGTTTTGCAAACTTTCTGCTTTATGACCTGTCTATAGAATAGTTCGAGCAACTTTTCTTCAGCTCGAGTCTACCATGACTATCCGGAGTTTACTTGTCTACGTTGTCTACTTCAAGCTGGTCTATATTTTATTCTTCGAGTCTACCTCTATACTTTGTCTACATTGGAACACTACCTTGTTGCCTACTTAAAGTCTGGCAATCTACCTCGTCTACCTTTATTTTACCTACCTAAAATTCTGCCTTGCGTCTGCCTGGTACTTGAATTTTAAAGCCATGTGGATAATTTTTTGTTATTTATATTTTTCATCTTTTTCTTTTACGCAACCTGAGCCTATTTTCTCTAAGCGCGTTACCAGAAGGTTTGAGGGTTTTTTGTTTTCAGCTTGAGGGTGCTGAAAAGCAAACAAAAATCACAAGCATGAAAGATTCAAGCATTTCCACCAGTCTTCCCATCATTGATTTGATTGATGCCATCAAGCCTGGCTCCATTGATTATTCTCTGGTTGTCGAGGCAACAACCGAAGAGGTGAGTCGATGCCATGCAAATCAATTTAAAGGTGCGAGGGTGGAGCAAGTTTATTGTACAGCTACTTTATTGTGAGCCATGCTCGCTCCACTCCCAATATTATTGTCTTTGACGTGCAACTTAGATCTCCGATGTCTCATTGTCTGTGTGGTCGTGATTTTATTTCGGTGCAATGAAAATAGCCCCATTAGCATGTAAATACTAGCGATATAGTGATGTTTATTCAATTAAAAGGAATTCGACAAAGAAATCCACCCCGAGTTGGTTTTTAAGAATTAATGACCCTACTTTTAATAACAGACGATGAAGAATTGTGCCGGTTGGTTGCTAGCAGAATGGTCATCTTTAACTAACCTCGTCGTGGTTTTTGTTGCCTCTTGTTTATGGTATTTTCTATTTTGTAATTTCCAGGAGAAACACCTAAATGCAACTTATGCGATTTCAATGTCAAGAAAGATTGGAGCAAGGGTGTATGCTTTGGCAGAAGATTTGGTCGAGGTGAAGCCGAAAATGGTGTTGACAGTGCTGGCCTGCTTGATGACAAGAGGTTTATCAAAAGATATCTAACACCGAAGTCAGCGCTATTGACTTTTTTCTTCAAGGGATTTTTTATTTACATGTGATATTCAATGTTTTATACTTTCTTATTGATTTTTCAAACGACCACGCGAGGAACATAAATGGGCCCATATTTACTTCTTCATTTCATTCACGAGACCATTAGGTTTTATCATAAAAATATTCAGTCAATTTGCATGGAATTTCTCATCACTTCAAGTGATTTGTTTATCAAACATCTCATTTTTCAATGCACTTTTCATGTTCCTTGCGTCGGTTTGTTGAAGCTTTAGGGGAATATTTCTATTGCATTAATTATTTGATTAGATATTTAAAACTAAAATGGTGTACAAAGTTTTATATGTTTCCTTTAATCACGTTGGGATATTGAAGCTTTTGGTAATATTCACTTTTATATTCACTAACATCAACTCTTCTTTCTACCTACGTCACATTTGTATACGACATTTTTCCAGGAAGTAAAATCGTATTTTTTGAGGTAATTTATATTGAAATATTCTTTTGTCATTTGTCATTGGTAATGGTAAGTAATTAAAAACAGATAAATGAGGGTAATTTTTTCGCATTTGCACTGTTAAGCTATTAATATGTCTTACTGGGAGAGATCAACTTGTTTGATTATGATGATTGCTTGCATTGTTGACGTTCTGTGAAAACAAAATCATTTCTTTTTTTCTGAATTTCTTTTTCGGTATTCTCATCTCCGTCAGTTGCCTTCTTGGATCTGTGGTTTGAGTCTTGGTGTGCACAAGAGCGGCAATTCAGCTTCCCGTCCCGGCCCCCTTCCCCAGAAATTACCCTTTTGACTGTGACTTGTAGCTATTTCACACAGATGTTTCACCTTTTTTCAATTACAATATAATTGTTGAAAATGTAGTTTTTGCCTTTTAAACCGGCATTCAGCGCGAAAAAATTGATATCAGTAAATTTCTTTTTTTGCATTTAAAACGAACATGCACATCATTGCTGACATTTCCCAATGCTTTTCTGCCTGAAACATGCAGTATAATAACTGCCCCAATGAAGTAAATACTATTCCAGAAATGAGACCAAGATATGAAGTTTCCAAGCCGCTTACCGAGGTCTTGGCAGTGCTCCGGTGAGATGTTGCCTAGCGGGCCACGCAACTGAATCCGGATTTACCTTACCCAAACGTTGAAAGGAAACAAATGCAAAAGAAATGATGAATCAAGGTATAAATAAATAAATAAATTATCACTTAAATTTGGTTTTTACCATATTTATTTGTAATTAATATTCTCCAAAATCATTTAGGGAAATGTCTTAATTTTAATTTTAAAAACCTTTTGTTTCTTGTCTTTATATATCCAAACGAAGAAAACCAAGTAACAGATATTTTTCTTAATCGTGATTGCCATGATTAATCATGATCACTGTGATTTCGATGAGTATTAATTAACTCTCCAAATTAATTTATAGAAGAAGTTCTTAGTCCTTTCAATTCCTATTTACATTAGATGTTGTTTGTTATGTGATGTTGTGGTAGATATTGTGAAATTATTTTTATGAAGCAAGCATTTAACGCACTTGGTAAGTTTTCTGAGCTATTTAGGGGGGTTTACTTTTTACTCTTTTCTACTGGAGGTTTTGTTACACAACTACTAGCATAGTTGTTATATATAATGTATTCCTTTGATTTGATCCTCTATCTTTTTCACACTTTTCTTTTTATTCTATCGCAGTATAATATTTTCAATAACTTTTCAAAAAGTGTGCAAAGGAGTAAAATGGCAGGCCCTCGATCGCTCAGGAACGAAAATTTCATATAGCGTTATACACATGCACGCCGTAACACACCCGGTAGTGCCATGGGATGTGCAACAGAGAAGGTAAGTGGTTCAAGATGCGGTTCTGTACGGATGAATTTTAGTACTTTTCAAGCTAAATAAATAGGATGAAATAAGAATGAAATTAGCACCTCTTTCATCATCTGCTGCAATGGCGTAGAGGTAGTGCCATGGGGTGTGCAACAGAGAAGGTAAGTGGTTCAAGATGCGGTTCTGTACGGATGAATTTTAATACTTTGCAAGCTAATTAAATAGTTAGGATGAAATAAGAATGAAATTAGCACCTTTTTCATCATCTGTTGCAATGGCGTAGAGGTAGTGCCATGGGTGTGCAACAGAGAAGGTAAGTGGTGCAAATTGCATTACTTGAGAAATGAATTTATTACATTTAAATCAACTGAAGAATTTAGAATGGAATGACATTGACATTTTCATCATTTTGATCATCGGTTGCAGTAGCGTGGTGGTAGTGCTACGGGGTGTGCGCCGACCAGGTAAGTGGTTCAAGAGCCAGGTAAGTCATTTAAGTTTATATACAATGTTAGCTAATTAAATAAATTATAAAATAGATAATTAAATAAATCAGATAAATCAGATAAGTAATGAAAGAGAGTGAAGTTTAGTTGTCGGATTGCGTAGTAAGAAAAAGTTCGATCCAGAAAAACAGTTAGGGACAGTTTATCTACCAGAACGCTGATATTAGACTAGAAACATAGTGATAGTGGCGCATAACAGTAATGGGACATCGCGCAAATGGCCTCACTTGCAAGGGGTCATACGCTGGCGCATAAAAATCTAAGGGGAGGCGGATCAACTTTTTGTTACAAGAAAACACCTCTAGAAAACACGCAGAAGGAATTTATCCTCCCCTTGATTTTCACGCATCGAGCAACGTCCCCTTGCTTAATTCAACCACGTGCGTCATGCCTCCCTTTGTCTTCAACCTCGCGTGGTAATGTGTTTGCGATAATTTACCCTTTATTTTAAGCGAGAATGATCGAAAGTAAGTTAAACATTTAGATATCAGAGTAATCATGGATAAATGATAATTATGGTTATATCACTGTAAATTGACTTACCTTCACTTCATACCGAACCACTTACCTTCTCTGTTGCACACCCCATGGCACTACCTCTACGCCATTGCAGCAGATGATGAAAGAGGTGCTAATTTCATTCTTATTTCACCCTATTTAATTAGCTTGAAAAACATTAAAATTCATCCGTACAGAAGCGCATCTTGAACCACTTACCTTCTCTGTTGCACACCCATGGCACTACCTCTACGCCATTGCAGCAGATGATGAAAGAGGTGCTAATTTCATTCTTATTTCATCCTATTTAATTAGCTTGAAAAGTATTAAAATTCATCCGTACAGAAGCGCATCTTGAACCACTTACCTTCTCTGTTGTTGCACACCCATGGCACTACCTCCACGCCACTGCAAAAGATTACGAAAGAGGTGCTAATTTCATTCTTAATTTATCCTAACTATTTAATTAGTTTAAATTTCTCTGGATAAAATACGTTCCATCTCGTGTTAGTAGTATTGAAAATTGCATGTTGATAATCTGTTAAATAAGAACTTAGACGCTGTTGAATAGTTCACTAACTTGAAGTAATGGTTCCAAAAAATAAGCTCCTATAGAGCTAATCACAATCTGACAGAAATTAACTGAAAAAAGCAAGGTCGCCATGTAACAGCATTATTTTTCAAATTACTTAATGAAGAATGTATAGCTCATGTATTAACATCACTGTAATATAAAGTACCACTTTATAATAGAATAAAAGTGAAGTGAATTCAATTCATTTTCAGTGGTAACATATTTTCGCTACATTATTAAAAAGTAAATGGTCTCATGTTTATGGAGATTTACCAACAAATTTAACAGCAGAATGGTAGAAAATACATCAATATAAAAAAATATATAGCTGAACAACAAATAGAAAAGCTCTGAACAAAGCTCTTAAGCCATACAGCATGAATTTTCAAAAAGTACAATAATTTACACTTACAAAAAATAACTATGAAAATAGGAGCTTTGTTTAAAAAATCTGCACTAAAGCACCCAATAGATTGTAGCCTCTATTAAATCTTTGCATCAGGATAATATGATATCTGTTATACTTTTATAAGAAACCTCAGTTCTGAAGAAAAATATTAAGGATGTTTCAAAACATCTTGAATGTTTTCCAAAGAAAAGAAGGCATACTTAATACTGGCATTACTCTTACATAAAACATGAAATTTGTTAATTGGTTTTAATTACCATACAACAAACCAGGTAATTGTGAAAAAACTTGGCACTTTCTCGTTCTCCACGTTCTCCATTCTCTCCATGCTGTCCACATTCTCCACTTTGTCCACGTTCTCCACTTTGTCCACATTCTCCACATTCTCCACGCACTCCACACTGTCCACGCTCTCCACATTGTCCACGCACTCCACACTGTCCACGCTCTCCACACTGTCCACGTTTTCCACACTGTCCACGCTCTCCACACTGTCCACGTTCTCCACACTGTCCACGCTCTCCACACTGTTCACATTCTCCACACTGTCCACGTTCTCCACATTCTCCACGTTCTCCACACTGTTCACATTCTCCACACTGTCCACGTTCTCCACATTCTCCACGTTCTCCACACTGTCCACATTCTCCACATTCTCCACGTTCTCCACACTGTCCACCTTCTCCACATTCTCCACGTTCTCCACACTGTCCACGTTCTCCACACTGTCCACCTTCTCCACATTCTCCACGTTTTCCACTGTCCACGTTTTCCACACTGTCCACGTTTTCCACACTGTCCACGTTTTCCACACTGTCCACGTTCTCCACATTCTCCACGTTTTCCACACTGTCCACGCTCTCCACACTGTCCACGTTTTCCACACTGTCCACGCTCTCCACACTGTCCACGTTCTCCACACTATTCATATAATCTCTCCACACTCCCCACCATCCCATGTACTTAAATATGGGCATAGTCATATAGACTTCAAGTTTACTTCATTGCCTATATGCTATACTATTCCCCACATTTCCACATTGCCATGGAAAAATAAGAACTTTAAAGGCCCAGGGCCTGGGCCACACAAATACTCACCAGCCCTATCCTTGTTTCTTCTTATTTTCCCACCCCCTACATAGATGTCCTTGCCTGCATGATCATAGAACTTCTTGTTACATGTGCAAGCGCAGCAAGACTGTGGATTCATGTGCCTGTAGAAATTAGGTCGCAACAAACAATAACAAGCTTTAGAAGCTCACTTGAAGCAATTAAGTTAGTGTAAAGATTTAAAAAATAAGACTTCAGCTTAAAAAAAAACTTTTTAAATGCAATATAATTTAAAAAAAAATAACTTTCTCTCTTTTTTGTAATTTTAGCTATAGGTATTTATTGCCAATTGGCCACACCAATATACTAATCCAGACTTGTGCGTAATAACCTAATTGTAGGTTGATGTACGTACAGTAATTGGTAGATAAATAGAAATTCCTCCCCAAGCAAAATAGATTCCAGAACTCACCCACCACACCACCAGACCAGTCCGTGGCAATGAATCATATATTTTTCTTACATGCATGTTGTCATCTCCCACATTATGACAGGTGTCCACGACGTTCCACTGATATTGTGCATATTTAGGTTACTGATCGTAAAATAATGCAAGTGGTGCGAATGAAAGCGTGTGAAAGGAATATTGGTCATGTGTTTATAAGATAGGCAATGATATAAAGCGCCAGGATATAGGCCCACGCCCAGGTTCTCGCTTGCGCTTAGGCCATATGCGCATACGTTTGAAAGATTGGCAGAGGTTCGCGCATTTTCGTCCCAGAGTGTCAAATCAATGTCATAAAAATGCTTTTGAGTTTGGTTATTACTTATTTTATGGTATTTTCAGGTAAACTCTAATAATTTTTATCGGTTAAACTGAGTTTGCCTTTGTTTTGAATTAATTTATGATCCATCCATTTCATCTCCGACAAGGAAGCAGGCAGGGGAAGAGCAAAGTTTAATAATGACCCCCTTTGATTTTTCAGTTGTAACAGGCACTATGGCACTTTCACCAACCAGCAATAATTCATTGCTAGAATTTTTTAACCTAACTGACGGAAAAGATCTGAAATTTGCCCATGCAGTTAACAGCCAGGACAAACTGCGAACTGCATTAGACGATCCAACAATTTTTATCCTTGAAGCCGATGTCGTTATGGATGCATTGAAGAAGATCCCAATCATGGCTCACCCACCCGCTGTGTCAAGTGACCTCACACTACACATGTTTCTCAATGAAACATTCTTAAAAAAGGATCCCCAAAAAGGTATCAAGCTTGATTTCAAACAACTCGAAGCCATTCAACCATCTCTGGAAATATTGAAGAATGTGAAAAATGCTTCCAAGTTGCAAGGCAGAAAGCCATTTCCTATACTGCTTAATGCCGACATATTAACAGGTCCAAATCAGCCTGCATCAACCCCCGTGAATGCAACAAAATTTATAGAATTGTGCATGGCTTATGGTAGCAATGAAATTTTATCTCCTGGTTGGACAACTAAGGCTGACAATTCTCCAACTGCGAAAGGTATAGAAGGCTAGTTTGATTATGTTTTGCAATTTCATTCCAGTTAATATATGTTTATATATAGAATAGAATAATACTCAGTAAGAAAGACGCATAATTCGCTGCAACTCTGAGTTTCGTGCTTATGCACTCATCAGGCAGATTTCTATATATATATCTTGTTTATATATTATATATTTGTCTATCTAGTACGATTATATTTTGCTATTTGATCCAGATCCAGTGAGCATGTCTAGCAAGTGAATTGTCTTTCATTTACAGTGGACACCTTTAGAACCTTAGTTTTATATTTGTTTCAGCAAGGTGTCCACTTTAATGGACCTCACACTTATTTAGCAGGGACAGAAGAACACTGCATGCTTCAACAAGGTGGCAAGTACTTTGAAAAGCCACCTCTGTGACACAAGTGTCTGCTCATATTTGATGGTTGCATTAGCACAACCTGCTGAAACCTTATCTTAACATTGCTTTCATGTTTATTCTATTATTGTGTTAACATTGTTTTTCAGGTTACTCATGGGAAATGGTGAGAGAAATGCAGTCTGTTATTAAAGATGTTACACAAGAGGTAACATTCCCAGTACGAGCTTCACTCGTTGGTAAGTCAAAGGACCAATTACTTTGGCTTCTTGGCCTGAGTAACAGATACACACTGACATTATGGCACAGTAACAGTGATAAGTACAAAGTGAATGAATTTTCCTTTTTAAGACAATATCCAACAAGAATGTTTTATGATTTGCCCCACGACAAGACAAGCTGGGCAAGAGTAGCAAAACTTGATCAAATAATGATATTTTTAATTTCAATTTTCTTAGTTTTATTTTGTTTTTAGTATTTTTTCACTCAAATTTGCCTTTTCCATTTTCTAATCATATTAAGGGAAATTAATTTATAAATTATAGTTGTAACTATACAATCAACTAGATAATGCACATATGAATAACCCAAATTATAAAATAAAAAGAAACAAACATGTAAAATTAACAAATGAATAATACAAACAACAATAATACAAATAATACAATTTATGTGAATTTGTGCACTTAGTGAGCATAAGTTACGCACCACCGGATGAAAATGGCGTCTAGAAGTGGCCCTAGGCCTGAGCAAGAAAATTTCGTCTAGAAGTGGCCCTAGGCCTGAGCAAGAAAATTTACATAACAATGTAATACTACGAAACGGGTTTCAATAGCGAATTTCTTTAGCAGAAATATACTCAGAATTTCATAAGTTTTCAAGTGAAAACATAACTTAAACTATATCATATTGTTTTATAATCATATTTATAGAAAACTGCGAAGAGGTTCCTTAAAAAATGTTCACAAAAATTTATCGCAGTGGAGTAATTAAAACGCCAATAATTATAATTTCTTTCACTCAAAGCCACGCAAATTCTCTCTCATTTCAAAGAGAATGTTTTAAAATTTTGAAAAATATAAAAAATTTTCATGTATAACTGTCTTGACCTTTCCAGTTTTAAGTTTTTGTTTATCATTTTAGGAATGTGATTTATTGGCGTTTATATGGCGTTTAATGTGTTTTAGGTGGCTGCAATAAATGCAGCTAGTATACCGACCGGCATTATCCATTTTTCGTGCAAAAAGCTGCAGGTCTGAAATGAATAAAGCTCGTGTTAAGAAGAACGGGGCTAATGGAAGAAAGTATAACTGAAACTAAGTTCAAATATTATATCTTGCCCCTACTGAAGCCCCTACTGAAAAGTGTGTAGAATTATTGTGAGAATCAGAAAGATGCTATAACTGCTCATCGCTCAATTGCAAACATGTTCTTGGATTGCTTTGTTTGATACGGTGTGTTTAAATATACTTGTTAATAACTACGCAGTAAGATGTTCAGCTCTGGTGGCTCGGTGGTTAGCACTTGTGCTTGCCACGCATGAGATAGCGGTTCGAATCTCATGCAAGCCACTAGGAATAGCTGAGCGACATAAATGAGGGCCGGTACCCCGGGGATCTACAAGAGAAAGTAGATCCCCGGGGTACCGGATTTTTCGGCTGCCCGGTTCGGAATGGTTCCTCGGCAGAAACGCCGAGAAAACCATCCTCCCCGGTTAGGATACTAAATCTAGTACACCGGGGGGACAATTGCCATTGCAGAGCTGCCACACTCCCCACTTTGTCTCCTTTTGCCAAGTGCACAAGGCACAGTCGAATTGAAAAATCCAGTGGCATTTTCGCTCTGGCATTTGTCCCGATTATATATACACCGCTCAAACCACTGCTAGAAATCATTGGCATGGATTTTCTTGTTGTGGGAATCCCAGATATATTCGCGTGCGCAATGGAGTCATGTGGTCAGCGTTCTTTTGGACTGGAACAGCAATGCACCAACGTGCCAAGCAAATCAATAGTTGAGCAGCAACATACATGACGCCATGACAATCCTGGATTTCAGCAGTCCCATCTTGTTTTGGATAACATAAACTTTTTTCAGCTTTCAATACAAAATTTTGCTCAGCCAAGCATAGGAAATTATTCGTTACGATAACATCACCTCGCAGTTGTTATTTCTGTTTCAAATACAGCGCTGGAAAAACTGATGGACGTTCGATAATAAGTGGAATCCCGTCCCGCTATAACGAGCCCCGCTAATAACGAACTTCCCGATTCTGGAAAGTTAATCCTACTGTAAATACTCCCTACGAACCCTGGATATAAAGAACTTTCGTTATTGCGAACCAAACTTCCGATCCCCGACTACGAATACCCTCGATATATCGAATTTTTGAGAAAACTTATCGCGAAGGGTGACGTTTTTTAAGTGGTGCCCCAAAGGAGCTATTTTGTACATAATATATTTATGATAGGGCTGGTCCCTCCCATATAAACCCCCCATCTGCCCCCTTCCCCAACATTTCTTGTGATATTGCATCAGCAAGAAGAAGGTCACGGAGATCTGGTGTCAAAATTGTAAACACGTTGCGCACTGGCCCTGTGCGCTTATTTTCTCTGATTGTCTGCTGTGCAAGATCGCTGTCGCCGTGTGAATCTTTGATTTGAATTGAAGAAAGAATTTCGTATTTTCGGACAAGAAAGTGAGTTTGTTTGAATGTTTTCATTGTCCAACTTACCTTTTTCAATGTATTATTGCTCTCTTCTTCTGAAAAGATGTCGTTATCTATTTTAATTGGTCTGAAAAATTCAACCTTTCTGTAAATTGTACAAGCGAATACTATTTGCGCACGTCACATCATGGGCCTAAACCCCGACTGACGACAGGTTGACTTACTCTTGCTATTCATCGTCGCCAAAATAACACTGAATCAAATTAATTGTCAGAAATTAGTTCTTAATCAATAACCTAAAGAAATGAGCGTTGTCCCCTTTTCTATTTTGGATACGGTGTGTGTCCCACGTGTTATAGGAAAGGGACGACTAACAATAACTAGACTAAACAATACTAGTATCCACTTTGGCTGTTCATCTTTGTGACTGGGTTTCTATTTGTTCTCAACTTTTGAAGCATTAATTGCTGGGCATAGTATAGTACAGTAAAGGCAGTTGATTTTCTAGAAGTATTATCATCAGTAGAATTTGTTTTCTATCAGATTTGTGTTGGTGAAAGACAGAGAAGACAATGGCTGATTCTGATGAAGTGAGTATACCAAGTCTCCTCATTTTATTGGTTGCTGTAGCATGGGGTAATGCCTTCATTGCACCCTTGTAATGTGCTCTCATACTGATAAGTCCCACACCATTTTTTTACAAAGTTTGAACCATGTGGATCTCATTTGAATCCCAATTTGATCTTTGGTCCTAAGTGCATGAAATGTACCCTGACAACTATGAAGTGACCAAGTGTTTGTTTTTTAGTGCCCCTTATGCATGGAGGTGATGGAGATAGATGATCTCAATTTTTTCCCGTGCTCATGCGGTTATCAGGCAAGTATTCATTTGATACTTTATGGTGTTTTTCTGTTCATTATAAAACTTGGCTTTCCTGTGCCAGACCATAATGAGAAATGTTGAAGCTCAAAATAGAATAGTAGATATTACAATTCTTGCTGAGTTTTTAGATTATCAAGGATTATTAGATTATCAACATTAGGAGATGAAAATATGGGAAGGCAGGGAAGTTTTCCACAAATTTAAAAAAGTACAAGTTTCATTGTATAATTCAACATGTCTATAAATGGTGTGCTGGCTCAAATGTAATTGTAATGAACAATTATATTTGCTCTTATTGTCTAAGAATAGTGCAAAATGTAAAGAAAACACGTCAGTCTAAAAGCATGACAACATATTTGTTTCCCAAAATTATAATCATAGTTGACTATTTTATGTTCTTTGTCTGGCCTCAGATATGCAGATTTTGTTGGCATAGGATAAGAACAGATGAAAATGGTTTATGTCCTGCTTGCAGAAAGGTAAACATTGAAAAAAATTTATGCTATTTACCCTGAAATAATGAATAAAAATACTTTTGTTTATGTTTGATGTTTTCATTTTGACATCACCATTTGTGATTTGTTATCCAGCTGGAACTAATAAAAATGGGCCATTATTTTTGCAGCCATACTCAGAAAATCCAGCAATGTATCAACCATTGTCACAAGATGAGTAAGTGAACAGCAGATCTGAATTGATCTATTTTTTTCGTCGATTGTGGCCACTTTGATGTGATATGCCCTGTGTTGTTTGCAGAGTACAAAAGATAAAGAAGGAAAGGAAAAAACGGGAAGTACAAAGGAAACAGAAAATTTCAGAAAATCGAAAACATCTATCCAATGTAAGGTACGCACTACTTGAAGCCTTAACACAAGGAGTTTCCTTCAAATGCTACTGCAATCACACTATTTCATGCTATTGTTGACAAGGATGGTCAATTGGTTTGGTTTTAAGCTTGACACAAATAGTCGTATTTGCCAACCCTCTGTAATGCCAACCAAGGCAAAAGGGGATCATAAGGTGTAGTGACATCAGGTGGAAGGACCAGCAGGGCCCAAACTACTTAGATTAGCTGTGGTGAGCTATTCAGTGATCCCTCTGTGATTGGCACATATACCTTACAAATGCCTGATAAATACCTTACAAAGATAGTAACCATATTTGCCAATCAGTCAATCAATCCATCAATTTCATGGCGTAAAGTCATATTAGAATGATATCATAAGCATGATAGCGTTACTAATGGAATAGCGTGTTAGTGTTTTATTATGTTTGTTGAAGTCAACAATTATCACTGTTTGTATAGGCTTGCATTCAAAGCAGGCTGTTGTTGCTATTGACCATTTACCAGATGAACAAATGTGCTTATATAGCTGAATGCTGTAGTCCCGTCTGGCTTTTGTGTTCTAGAATAAACATCTCAGCTATTCATCCATTGATTTTATGGTGTTGGTCAATTGAGTTGTCTGTTTAGTTTTTGGTGCATATGTTGTTTGCTGGCTTCATTACATTGGTTGATTGTGTTTCACACTTGTATTGCTTACCTTGCTTTTTTATCTGCATATTCAATATCTTTTTTACTGCTATCCTGCATGCTTGAGGAAATGTTTTACCATATACCCAATTTGTCATTTTTCCGTTGCAGGGTTATACAAAAGAATCTTCTGTTTGTTGTTGGTCTATCACAAAGACTTGCAGATGCTGAGGTACTAAAATGACCCCCCTGTGATGTTCATTTACTTTGTTAGGGTTATGCAGTTGACTATTGGTATCTGAAATACTGGTTTTGTCATTGTTAATAGAAATATCCCTATGAAAGAATATCAGAAGAAATTTTCCATTTATTATAGCTATATCAATCATCTTGCTATCATAAATAAATTTTTACTTCCCATAAAGAGATTTGCCATTATAGTTACTTTGGACATTCATGTCTTAACAAATTTTTCATTTGTCTTCAGAACTTGAAATACCTAGGGTTTAATGCATATTATGCATAGAATATCCATCCATTGTGTTCTTTACATACTTTTGCAGCTTCTTAGAAAACCTGATTATTTTGGAAAATACGGAAAAATATTAAAAGTTATTGTAAACCCTAGCACAAATTATGCAGGTCCCCAGGTAAGTGATAATCTGCTTCTGTTTAAACTTCCATTACAGCTTCTAATTGCCATAATTTCATTTGAAGTGAATTATTATTGAAGCTATTACTATAATCTATCAATGTTTCGATGTTTTTCTTCATGCCAGGGGCCAAGTGCAAGTGCGTATATCACTTATAGTAAAGAAGAGGTGAGTTTGAACTTTCTAATAAATCTGATTTCTCTTTGCCTGTTCACATATTTTTAAATCTGTTTTTGGTTTGTTATGTCTGTATTTAACTCTTCTGCTTGTCTTTGGCTTTTTTATGTTGATGCATATGGTTGTCTTTGCATTCCATATTTGTCACCTGTTTATTCGTCTTTCATTAGTTTGTTTTGTTATCCATATTTGCTTATCTATTAGCCTTCAGTTTATTTTTCAGTCTTTAGTTTGTCGTTCTGGCTTCACTGTTGCTCCTACACCTGAAAATGTTGTCTGTCATATTTTGCTGTAGGAAAATCTTAGAGCGATCCTAGCCGTGAATAACATACAACAAGATGGCAGGACTTTAAGGTAACCAAACAGTTTTCAAACAGCATTTGTTTGATACATAAGCATAGTTTTCGTAGCTAGGTTGTTCTACCCTGCGCATGTTCAGTTGTGAAATCTTTTTTACAATGACCTCAAGTCAATCTAATTCTCTTACTTAAAATTCATATTGACAAAGAGTAAGTCTAATATTATTCATTCCTATCATACCCATTATTTATCCATTATCTCATTATTCGTCAAGGGTGTCACTTGGAACAACAAAATATTGTACCCACTTTCTAAGAAACCTTCAATGCAAGAATCAAGTACGTTTTCATTTATTCTTGCATGTAGAATTTGCGCTGCAGAATCTGTGCGCAGTACTTTAAGAGCTGGTTTGTTGTTTTGAAAGTTGTTCTGATCTTGTTTTGTCTCAGGATTGTATGTACTTGCACGAAATGGGCGATGACAATGCTTGCTTTACAAAAGATGACATGCAACAGGGGTATGTGTGTATCTATGCAGACACATGTGTGTTTTGGTTGAGAACAGCGCACTTCCTTTGCTATGTTCTAATGTCCATTCTCTTTTGTTATAGAAAACATCTAGCCTATGAAAAAGATCTGTTAGAAAATTTTAGGAAAGCACAACTAATAAGAAGGTAGGCAAAAGTTGTTTTGTCATCAAGATTTGATATCAATCTGAATTTAGTATCAGTCTGAAAGTTTCTGCAGCCCTTTTGCTTTGTAGTAATTTGTATTTTGTCTTCCATCAATGTTTCACCCAGCAATAAAATCTTTTCTCTCTTTTTAAATAGAAAAAGTCAAGATCTTGAACAGGTTTGTTGTTGCGTTTCTTCTCTTGAACACCATTGAGTATATAGCAAGCATAATTATACATTTAATATCATTATCACCGTGATCTTCGCTTCTGTGAAGGTTGATGTTTTTGACGCCCATTTCATATGCAACGACCAATTGTACAAGTGTATCATTTATGTATTTATTTGGTGTGGATAAATTTTTGTTCGATGTTTTCCAGGAAATTCAAAGCCAAAAAGAAGACTGGGGCGAGGAAACGAGTGAAGGTATTCCACGTCTTGGCCTCGTTTGACTTTCGATTCGGGTTATGCCTTGTATTTATCTGTCTATATTGTATTTGTTTTTTAAACCATGGGACAAGGTTTGAAGTTTTTTTAATCAAGATTCATCACCCTATTTGCCGATCTCACTTTATGCGCATGTGCCAAATCTGCCCAAATTTATGATTTTTGAGTTAGGTTCAGGGAGCTGTTTTGGCCTTGCCCTGTATTGCCTCCGGGTGGGAATTATTACACATGTGTAATAATTCCCACCCGGAGGCAATACAGGGATCTGAAATTTTTGAAATCTGAAATTTGAAATGAACATGTATGTTCATTTCAAATTTCAGATCTCAAAAACTCGAATTTCGCATGTGCATAGGTTCCACTCAAGTTGGTTAATCGAAACTTACTTCACCAACATGTAAAGATATCTCCCAATCTTATGCCATCTTCATTGTTTTCTTTTTGTACTTTTTCAGTTAATCCAAATTCGGCACTACCTGCAAAAGCTGCGTGGTAAGTACTAGCTTGTCTTCCTTAATTTATTCTGGTTCTTTCTATTCTCCTTCTCCTGCATAGATCACCCCGTTGTATTAATCAGCGATAATTTAAGCCGTGTACGTGATTTTGAACGATTGGCAGTTGTGAGCTTCCGTGGCAATGCTTGTACCATAGCCAGCCAAGTGTAGGTAACTTGGGTCCGTATACCCAGTATATTATTGATAGTAATGAATGATGTTGCTGAAAGTTGAATGCGTTAGTGCATTCAACTAACGCATTCGCATACGTTAGTGCATTCAACTGTTGAGTGTTTATACACGTCAGTGCTGCGAAATTCGCTTTGGGAAACCGCGCTTTAAGTGTGTTGATTTAATTTGTCAGGGCTGGTAAAGATTGTGAGAAAGGAGGAGGTCAGGATAACGAAGATGAAGAAAAAGACCACGAAAATTCCACACCATCACCAACATGGTCATCGAACAGTGAAACACCACAAGCTGAAAATATCAACGCCAAAGACGAAGAGGATCGTGTTTACGCTACATCAATTACGTCATCGTTTCCAAACAGCACGTCCGTGGCCAGTAATTTTCCCAATGAAATCATTCACCCGGCATTTGCGACAGGTAGGCTATGCTAACATGCTATGCGATGCTATGCTATAATCTAACATGCTATACGATACTATGCCACAATCTAACATACTATGCGATAATATACTGCACTATATGATATGTTATGATACGTTATGAAGTATGTACTGAAACATACTTTGCTGCTTCTCTCTGCGGCTATGCTGTTCAATGCTATATTATACTAGCACAGTATAATATAGCATTGAATAGCATATGCTATATTATGCTGTACTATACAGTACTTTTAGATGCTATGCAGTTATATAAAGTGCTGAACCTAGCCTCGTACATTTCTACGTCATGCTATACCACATTGTGTGGCATATAATAAAATACAATACTGTGCTATGATGTAATGAAATGATATGGAGGGCTGTGTTGAACTATAGCTATAAGTTGTACTCGATTGTGGTGTGTCTTGTTTTATGTCGTTGTAATACTATGTTGTGTTACACTAAGCTCTCTGTTACCCTACTGATTGTTAAGTCCGTTATAGTTAAGTTAGACGTTGAACCATTATAGATGAATTGATGAAAGCGCGAGTCAGTTGATATTTTGTGTTTGTTTTTCTTCGTGCAGGCTGGGCAACATCGGAAGAAACAAAACCGGTTGACAACGTACCGTCTCTATTGTCAGAATCTCGCAACAATTCATTACCAACGGCACCAACATCATGGCCTTTGGTTAGCGATCTTGGATTGAAGAATTTACAAGTCACAAATGATGACGATTTAGGTGCGCAAGCTTTTCTACCTCCCCCTTTTGCTGTCTTTGCAATCCTCCATAGCTGGTGTCGATTTGCTTCACCTCGGGTAAGATTTGCATGATATTGTGTGTGACTGGCGGAGGTAACGCTTAGGGTATTGATACAATCAAAAGAGCTGAAGTTCCCCCTTGATTGACAATCCAGTTGACACAAGGTATTTGACTAGTCATTTACCCCAAGGCTCGTTGACACATCGTAACACTCTCATCGTTATGCCGTATCCAAATGATCTAAGCAGACTAGATTTTTCTTTTTCAGTTTTTCATCATGAATGCTGATATCCCCTTGTTCTTTCATCTCATCAACTTCGTTTGCCTAGTATTGATTAGTACTTACTAGCAAGGTTCTATTCTAGTTAATTTGGTATCTAATGACGTTTTGTTATTATTTCTATAGGATTTGATCCATTTGAAGAATGCAACAAGGGCCTTGCCGATCTGTTAGCGTCTGAAGGGAAGCCAGCAGAAGGCATCGATTGCGCGCCATCTGATTCTAACATGAACTGGAACCAGATGTCAACTGATCCGTTTGCGAACGTGAACAAGGAAACGAGTAATAATCAACAATATTCATTGTTTGGAGAATCAGCAACAGGTAATTGGAGATTTTTAAGCTTTTGAATTATAACCTGCCGCAGTGCTTCGAATGTACGCCTGGAAATTATTGATTCAGCTTCATCCCACACTTCATCCCGCTTATAAATGGGCGTTTATTAAATTCCTTACTCGATGTGAAGGCGTTTATTACGTTTTTAGAACATAAATGTTGCGATTATTTGAGGATTAGGGATGTTTATTAACCATCAATGTCAAATGCAGGGCGTTTCTTAAGCTTCTTACTGATGGTATAGTAGATACCATAAGTCCTGGAATATGTCCACTTTTCGAATAAACATTTCATTTTCATTAAATATTATTCATGCACAAAATCCCTTCAGCTACTGACAAAGTTTAAATGAATGCTATAATATATAAATTACATAGAAGCTAATTAAAAACCTATGTGTCCCTCCCTTGAATAAGCCCTCATCCTGATAGCTATTTGCAAGGGTATTGAGCTCAAGTATGAAGACATTGAAATTGTGTAGAGAACGTATTGCAAACAGCAGCAGGTTTAGACAAACAATTCTATAATTGACTACATGCTATAGCTTTTATAAAGTTTCATATTGAATGAAAATACGGTGGATCACTATAATCGATTGAACTACTTAATTCCAACAAATTATGGTTCGTTTTTATGTTTTTATAATTCAATGCCATAACTGTGAGTGCAGTATTCTACTTACGAAATGACGCATTGTTATTGGATTTTTGTTTTATCAGGCTCACAGCCGAGCTCTCTATTTGGTTCGTATCTAAGCATGTCATCGGAGACCAACAACAGTCAGAGCTCAATAGAAAGGATCATGTCCCCAGATGCCCTGTTTTCATCTCTGTCACCAACGAAGCAACCATCCAATCAAAACATTCTGCAGGTTAGTTAGCAATTTTTAATGCATGGCTTTATTTGTCAGTGCAGTTAAGCTTGATTCTGTGTTAAATTTCGGAGGAGGTAATCAATTATTTGAGCTCGATGTACCAAGGAATTCGAGTTGAAAAGATGTCAGCTTACCTATGGCCAACTGTAGCTACCAGTACCTGCGTATCATTTGCAAATATGATCTTGCAAATCAGTTGGAATGATATTTTAAAGGAGTTATTTACGTGGCAAGATTCAGAATTGCTCAGTCCGTCTTGTGTTAACCCACTAAATCAACGATATATTCCACAGTTAATCATATTAAAGGCTTTGTAGAGCCACGCAGTATATGAGGTAATATTGACGCGAATTACCGTTTATTGTTTGCAGAATGTATTCCAGAAAAAGGAGCCTGATTTCCTCGCTTGGCAAGATGGCTTGCGTGCTCTGTTACCCAATGTTAACATTAGCTTTTCTGGTAAGTGGCTCATTCAACGTATAGGAGAATAAAAGGAAAGGGCGTCTCGAAGTTTCCAGTGTAACAAGGCTTCCCAGTTCTTTGAGCACTTTTCCTTTGTAACACTTTATCACCTTGGTATTGGTGATAAAGTGTTTCATTTTCCATCGCTCAGTGAATGCCACGAGATAACTATCTGACGTAATGTTGATGCTTTCCTTATCGCGGAATGATTATTATATGTTTATTTTGCGTTGTTTTGTATTCTTTCCCGTATGGCCTCTATTAACAGATGCCTTGTTATAGTGTAAATCTCTCTACAACGGGTTTTGAATTTACTGCATTGTGTTATCATCGCTTGCAAACTTCGATACAAATGTATGACATTTTTGTGCAAGGATATCCACACTGGCGTACTCCACATTGTCTTCTATACAGAGATTGTAGTTTTCCTTGTCATTCGAAGCATTGTTTCCGTGCATGGATGATCCATGTTTCAGCTGTTTCATGTCGTGTCATTTTCGTTTCCAGAGCAGTTGGCCCAGAATGCGCAAATGAATCGACTCCAAGACGCAACAGTTGTACACAAACCTCCGTGGAATGACCAAGGCCAAACAGAGTCAAATAGCAATCAGAATGGACAAGAGTCACCTGATTACGGGGCGTTAAGTAAGTTCACTATCGTTATCTCGCGCTCCAAGCTTCAATTTGGTTGATCGAGAGTTTGAGATAGCCAGAGTAACTAGTATTACGGTCTCTTTCGTGATGGTAAATAGCGATTCATTTGAGCTAACCGTTGTTCTAAGATCTATGGTCCATGGTGTGTCGGTTTACAGGCCCCGTTGTTTAAAATCCTTGGGTATCTTTTCTAGATTTTAAGAGGCCTCCTCCTGGTTTTGTGAGTCCCACGGAAAAGTCCACTCGGTTGGATAATCCAGAGACAGTTTGGACAAGATTTGCCAAGGGTAAGCACACATATGTTTACTTAATTTATCCCGAGATGTGTTGCTTGCTCTTCTGATAAGGCTCGATGTACAAAAGCAAAGAGCATAACTAGTACAGGTGTAAAAAAGGAATTATTTGCAATAAATACATTGTTATATATTGCAATGTAACTAAGAATCTGGTAGAGTTGTCTTTGTGCCGAACGTCATTGATAAAGAGATACGTTTTTTAATTTTGTGGATTACTTTTTAACTTCTTGAAAGCAACTTGATTTATTGCAAGTAATAAGCAAGAATTTGATGATAATTTTAGTGATCAGCTCTCGAAATAGTTAATTGCTCTACTTTTTTTAATTGCTATACCTTTTACGTGTTATTTCACATACATAATACACAGACCCTCAAGATACTCGATCTACACTACGTACGTGGCTTTGGTATTTGATAAATCGAGAAATTCATCGATTTTGTTGATTTCTTATTGTAGAGGAAAAGCTGAAAAAATCGAGTCCACCTGGTCTTGCTGGTCAGCTAAATTTTTCAAGTCAGGTTGGTGCTCTTTGGAATACGAAGATTATTAAATAATGAGCCGAAACTATTGTTTCTAATCCGTGTGCTTTTTAAATCGAATTTCCTTTGTTTATCGGTAAGGTTGTTGATGCAAAGACAGTTGTTAATAGTGATGCGGCGAATCGGCCGCCGGCCACTGCTTGGAATGCTATTGTAGGCAGAGCACAACAATCCACGCAAATCAAACAACAAATGCAGGATGGCATTTCGCATATTCAGTTAGCCACTCATCCGTCTAAAGGTAAATTCGTAACAAATTCAGATAACTGATGATCCGAGACTCGAGTTATCTCGTTGAATAAATGCAGTTGGATTTCTTTTTAATGAATGTTTGTATTTTGTATAGTTGGTGATGCGGCAAAGTCTGCCGTGAAACCAGTGACAGCATTTAGCAAGGTGAACGAGGGACAGAAGAGCCAGAAGCCGACGGCCAAAGTCAAGCCGCAAATGAAGTTTATCGTAGCTGAGGAATTTCCTGCTGTAAACGCCGCTAACCCAAGCACGAATATCGCGTCTGGCATGGCGATAACAACAGCAGCAACGCGATCGCGAATGAACGACCTTGATGACATCAGCATTAGCGACCCATTGCCGCTGAATCGCAGTTTGTCTGGCCCGGTGGCATTCGTAATAGAGCCAGCAAGCAGTGTCAACAGGATTGAGATTGGCAGTAGTGAAATAGCGAGAGAGAAGAATGTAGATGAAAACATGGATATGGCGTTTCAGGAATCGACAAGGAAGGCGTCGAAAAAGAAGAAGAAGAGCAAACAGGACAAGCAGCAAGAGATGAAAAGCCGTTTTCTTACTGGTTTTGAGTCCAGTGGCAAGAATTCAGATAGGGATAAGATGGAGAGGAATCAAGCTAGCTCGAAAAGCCAGCGCAAGTCAGAGAAGTCAGACAAGACGAGCGCAAACAAAGAGGAAAAGCTGCGAGAACCGATCAAGATCCAACAGCGTCCCAAACAGGCCGTGGTTGTCCAGTCGAGTAGACCAGATCAACCGAAGATTCGCATTTTGAAAACCGAAGCGCCAAGCCTCTGCGCAGCCACAATCACGCAGTCGTCAGCTTTGTCGTCACCCATGGAAACAGTCAGCAAAGCGTATCCACAGATGCAAGAAGGACACGAAGTGTTTAGTCGGTTGGCGGAATCAACGGAGAAATTGTTGCAGTCAGTTTTGTCAGAGACTGAAGTGAGTTGTTTATCAATTGCATATGTTTATTGTTAGTATGTGGATTAATGTCTCGTGCCTATAATGATCTGTAGATTTTGTATCTGGCCTTTCCTGAACCGAAACCTTTCCTTTAAATAGAATAAGCTCTTGTTTCTTCTATGGGTGGAGATTCTTATTCCATTGTTCTTATGTGCGGATTTTGTTATGTTGTGTTGGTGTGATACACCCTGAGTGATTGGATTCTAAAGATGTTCGCATTGTCTGTATTACCAAGACGCAATCACTTGTGTATCGATCAAACCCTACTGTGTTTTAAAGCCACTTGTCGACATTCATTCAACTGTTCTATCTGATTCTCTGAATCGTGTGTTTTTAGGTGATAAAATCCAACACAGAGCAGATTTCAAAGGATTTGAAAACGGCTCTTGAGAAATGCAAGGAATCATCGTTGTCTGTGGCTGATTTGGAGAAAATCAACTACCTCTTGTCCACACCAATGGTCAATGGGCATCTACAGGGCAAACAGCAGAAATCTGCGATTAACACGCAGGATCTCGAGCGTCAGGTCGAGTCTGCCCGCAAGGAGGCCGAATTCTCGAAGTCAGGTTGAATGACGTCATCAGAAAAAACATGGCCTCCGAAGTTGATAATCTCATTGTCAAAGATGGCGGAAAGCGCAAGTGAATGCTTCTTCTCGAGGCCAGACTTTAAATGATTTATTTGGTGAAAGGTAGCTTTTGTCCTGTGAATTAGATGTTGACTTATGATACGGTGAAATACCGTAATTCTAACATGGACTGAATTGAGGCTTGAGAAATTTCTTTTCGATGACCTGGAATTCGGGATTCGGATAGAGCCAAAGATATTGCAGGGCTTACAATTTAACAATAGCAATGAAAGAAGTAATTGGTGAATAGCGGCGGTTGTTCAAATTCAATATGAAATCAATTGTTATTTTCATAGCTCAGAATACGAAATAGATGATGAATTTCGTTGTGCTTCTTTGTTTCCTCTTGTCTTGTCTGTGACACAGACATCGGACCGGAGGTAGCTACAAAGGGACACGTGCCACTGTCCCCAATTTGCAGAATTCACAGTACAATCTGCACAAAGTATGCTAAAGAAGTGTTTTTTCTGTGCCCCCCCCCCACTTTGTAAGTTCTTGGGCATCCCAGGCATATGCCTTCAGAAAGGTCGATAAAAGCAAGCGCATACAAAGACAAACCGTGATGGTAGCGTAACACGCTGAATTACAACCGGTGGTTTTTTGTTTTATGTTGTACCCGCGAAACTGCATGATCTGTATTTTGCTGTGCATAATAGACAAATCAGCAGTTGTCTGGTGGGTTAGATTGGGGATAGCTTACCATATTAATTGTGGCTTCAGATGGCCATTTTGTGCAATTATGTGTAAATGGAGGAGACATGTTTTAGTGACAGTGTTTGGCCAATCAATGTGCATCGTCATTTGCAAAGAAAAACGCGCGAGCTTCCGTTTACACGCAGAATCCCGAGTTGTTGATTGGATTTCTCCTGCGAAGAAGTCGAAAGCTGAAATGGATTTATCAAGAGGGCGTGGCTTTGTAAGGTGAGAAGGCTTTTTGATTAAGAATTTACTAATTAATAAACTGATTTTATTTATAATTATTTTCCTTTTTCTTGATTGAAGTCTCAACTTCAATCAAGGGCTTCGTGGGGTGGAGGGCTTCTTCGAAAATTTACGCCTTGTGTCGGCTAAATATTGATTTTCATTTCAGAGTTTGAGAAAGGAGGATTTCAACTGTTGTACCTTGAATTTCAATGAAGAATAAGTCTGCAGAGAAAGACAAAATAAACAGACAGTATGTCGGTGTTCAGTGCATACACATGTATAAAAAAGATACTGGTAAATATCAGCGCCAAACTAGGTATGTTAACAGCGTGATTGACTATCATAGTGATAATTTTGATCAAGGTTAATAGTCAAGTGCTCATGATTGTTCGTTGAATATTCCCTGCTGATCTTGTGAGTCCTTCGCAATTGCGGCTGCATAGCGTTTCACCAATCTCTTCCATACATTCAGGTCCTTTTTCTCCTATAAACCCGAGAAGTCAAATTGGTTAAGTGCTTTGCATATTAAGTTAATAGTGCTACGCATACGAAATTTCATATGCGTAGATATTTACTTACAGCTGAATCTTTAGGAATATTTCCTGCTCCGGCAGTGAAGCATTCATATCCTTGGAACGATAACAGCAATACTGCCATGAAGGCAGCAACAACTATCAAACGTTTTTGCATGGCTGTAAAAGAAACATTGCACTTACAATCAATTTTCAATGTCATTTTACGACATTACAAACATCACATTCAAAATGCGAAGGTGAAGAGGAATAGTATTAGTTCGAGTTATGCCATATTTAAAGTTGCCTCACAGCTTTTTAAAAGAATGACAGATCACCCAATCAAGGAGAAGAGTAGTTTTATTTAGGTACAGCACAATATAGAATAATAAACAATAAGATATGTTAGTATGTGCAATCATAAATACCTGAAAAGGGGACTTTTATCTATAAGAAGATTTTTTGAGCTGCAACACTTCTTGGGCAGTAAATAATTTTCTGTTTTGCAATGCAGCCAAAGCCTGGTTCTTATATACGTGATTATCATCGATTAGTGATATCTGATTGTATGTAAACAATACGACCATTGTACTTAATTTTCAATCATGAAACTGGCAAAGCTATTCAGATTTCTTCCCAGCAATTTTCCCCTCGATGCTCGTCTTTTTTCATTTGAATTCAATTCGTCATGGGATAAGTCCACTATCTACATACGCAACTCCGATTGCGCAGGAAACAAAGTGATCATTCAAATGAAATTCTATTAAGAACTCCGTAAAACTATTTTAATTTCTCCAGAGCCATTTGCTCTCCCCTCGACGTGAATAGGATTTTTCAAATTAATTCAATTCATTATGGAATGTTGGGCGTCACATCTCCCGTGTTAATTCATTCCTGCACGTATGTAGAATTGCACCGACGTTACTAAAAGACGGAACACACCGGAACATCCAAGAACAGGCTGAACACTCCAAGACCAATCCAAGAACAGGCTGAACACTCCAAGAACAATCCAAGAACAGGCTGAACACTCCAAGAACAATCCAAGAACAGGCTGAACACTCCAAGAACAATCCAAGAACAGGCTGAACACTCCAAGAACAATCCAAGAACAGTCTGAACACTCCAAGAACAATCCAAGAACAGGCTGAACACTCCAAGACCAATCCAAGAACAGGCTGAACACTCCAAGAACAATCCAAGAACAGGCTGAACACTCCAAGAACAATCCAAGAACAGGCTGAACACTCCAAGAACAATCCAAGAACAGGCTGAACACTCCAAGAACAATCCAAGAACAGTCTGAACACTCCAAGAACAATCCAAGAACAGGCTGAACACTCCAAGAACAATCTAAGAACAGGCTGAACACTCCAAGAACAATCCAAGAACAGGCTGAACACTCCAAGAACAATTCAAGAACAGGCTGAACACTCCAAGAACAATTCAAGAACAGGCTGAACACTCCAAGAACAATCCAAGAACAAGCTGAACACTCCAAGAACAATCTAAGAACAGGCTGAACACTCCAAGAACAATCCAAGAACAGGCTGAACACTCCAAGAACAATTCAAGAACAGGCTGAACACTCCAAGAACAATCCAAGAACAGGCTGAACACTCCAAGAACAATCCAAGAACAGGCTGAACACTCCAAGAACAATCCAAGAACAAGCTGAACTCTCCAAGAACAATCCAAGAACAGGCTGAACACTCCAAGAACAATCCAAGAACAGGCTGAACACTCCAAGAACAATTCAAGAACAGGCTGAACACTCCAAGAACAATCCAAGAACAGGCTGAACACTCCAAGAACAATCCAAGAACAGGCTGGAACATCCAGAACAACTGAACACTCCAAGAACAATTCAAGAACAGGCTGAACACTCCAAGAACAATCCAAGAACAGGCTGAACACTCCAAGAACAATTCAAGAACAGGCTGAACACTCCAAGACAATCCAAGAACAGGCTGAACACTCCAAGAACAATTCAAGAACAGGCTGAACACTCCAAGAACATCCAGAACAAGCTGAACACTCCAAGACCAATCCAAGAACAGGCTGAACACTCCAAGAACAATCCAAGAACAGTCTGAACACTCCAAGAACAATCCAAGAACAGGCTGAACACTCCAAGAACAATCCAAGAACAGGCTGAACACTCCAAGAACAATTCAAGAACAGGCTGAACACTCCAAGAACAATCCAAGAACAGGCTGAACACTCCAAGAACAATTCAAGAACAGGCTGAACACTCCAAGAACAATCCAAGAACAAGCTGAACACTCCAAGAACAATCCAAGAACAGGCTGAACACTCCAAGAACAATTCAAGAACAGGCTGAACACTCCAAGAACAATCCAAGAACAAGCTGAACACTCCAAGACCAATCCAAGAACAGGCTGAACACTCCAAGAACAATCCAAGAACAGTCTGAACACTCCAAGAACAATCCAAGAACAGGCTGAACACTCCAAGAACAATCCAAGAACAAGCTGAACACTCCAAGACCAATCCAAGAACAGGCTGAACACTCCAAGAACAATCCAAGAACAGTCTGAACACTCCAAGAACAATCCAAGAACAGTCTGAACACTCCAAGAACAATCCAAGAACAAGCTGAACACTCCAAGACCAATCCAAGAACAGGCTGAACACTCCAAGAACAATTCAAGAACAGGCTGAACACTCCAAGACCAATCGAAGAACAGGCTGAACACTCCAAGAACAATCCAAGAACAGGCTGAACAATCCAGAACAATCCAAGAACAGGCTGAACACTCCAAGAACAATCCAAGAACAGGCTGAACAATCCCAGAACAATCCAAGAACAGGCTGAACACTCCAAGAACAATCCAAGAACAGGCTGAACAATCCCAGAACAATCCAAGAACAGGCTGAACTCTCCAAGAACAATTCAAGAACAGGCTGAACACTCCAAGAACAATCCAAGAACAAGCTGAACACTCCAAGAACACTCCAAGAAAGCCAATAACAATCCATCCCGATCAATAACTAAGCTAAAAAGAGCCATTCTCACCATTCCAGTAACTTTCTTAGGAGTTAGAACATGGATTTTAACTCTGTGATGATTGGTGGAAAACAACAAAAGCTTGTAAGAACAATAGAAGTCAATTGTTGTTATCATGGCGGCTTAAATATTCGACAAGAAAGTTACAATTAATGTTCCTACTCCAAAGAAAGTTGCTGAAATGGTAAAAACTAAGGCTCTTTCTAGCTTAGTTATTGATCGGAATGGACTGTTGTTGGCTTTTTCACAACTATTCAGACCTGTTCTCGGCGTGTCAACACCTTTTAATGCATCATGCTTCCACACATAGCCATTAAGCAATTTTATTTACCACGTAATTTCCTTTTGTTGCATGTTAGAAGATAAATACAGATATTACTCCTCCGCAGAGGTAAAAGTCGTTTTCTGTAATGTTTAACCCCCGTGTTTACCCCTTAAACCGCAGCAGTGGCCCGTTTACCATCACATTTCTAAATACTGGGGTACAGAACTACTTGAAAATAGTGGTTTGAATTTCTCCGCCCGAAGGTGGTACCTTCCGCCAGTATATGCTGGTCTATTGGTAAAGAAGTTGTGTCCATTAATTTGACCTATGTATAACTTGGGACTTTACGTGGAATGGGGACGGTGTAATATTGGTCGTGGAATGAGGACTCTTGCGAGTTTATCTCTCAGATATGTTCAATGCTTTCAAATGGTGTGCATGCGAGCAGCTCCAATGCCACGCCACAAATGATCCCCAAATGCTCTCACATCTCCCCCCCCCCCAGGGAACGATTGATAGTGTAATGGCGTGGCGGGACAGTTGTCAATGTTATGCTCATAAAACTATGCGAAACCAACTACGTGGGTTGTTTCTTTTGCCATCTTACATCACATTCGTTTTGACAACCACAACCAGCACGGAAAAAAGTGTAGATTTCAAGCAGGTCATTTGTTATCAGCATGTTTTTAGAAATGACGTCATTATGGGGTGACAACGAAATCTTGAAATGTCTAACTGATATGTTCAATACAACAAGATGAACAATTATACAGTGGAACCTCCTCACGAAGGACACCTCTCTACAGCGGACGAAATAGTCGACCCCATTGGTGTCATGATATGATTTGCTGCATATCAATTCAGTGCATTTTAAGCATTTCCATTCAGTCAAATCATAGTTTTAAGCATTTCCATTCAGTAATTTCCATTCAGTCAAATCATTCCATTCGGTGCATTTTAAGCACCTCCATTCAGTCAAATCTTAGTGTGATGTCATATTCATGTTATATTATATATGGACTTGTCAATGTTGAATTTCGTAATCTTCGTGAAATTTTCTATCGATTAATACGAAAAACATTTCTTGTCTTTCTTTCTTCTATCTTTCTTTATTTTCGTAGGTAAAACTATGCCGATGACATGACGGCGAAGGTTGCCGATGGCATAATTTTCTACAATATCTGATGCAACAGCCGATATTTAACGAGCCCCGTCCACGTCCTAAGCAACGACTGCACGTCTGCTTGACACAAACCACCGCATCACATTGATGCAGAATATAATGCGAAGTATTCCATAATTAAAGAGCAATTTCTGCTAGCACGTTCCACAAACAGGTAACATCCGTACATTGTGATTGTATTAGCATTTTCGCCTTTGTTATTTCATGAAAGCAATTGTTTATAACGTCATAAAGCTGTCTTCATATTGCAGTGTGTATTCCAAATTGAGGAGCATTGCAGCCTTATCAGGCCTCTTTGCTTGTATCCAGTACTGCCACTGCTTCTACGCCAAGGCACTCATTCAAGGGCCTGTAAACAGAACATTTAGCGCGAGCGAAGGTTGAAATGAGAGAGGCAATTACACTGTGCTTGCTAATCGATCCATCATTTCATATTGGAATAAACAAATTGTCTAGTACCTGCTAGAATACTAGTACAAGTTAATCAGGCAGCCATTGGAAACCTATTCGAGTCCACTGACCTTGACGCGATATGTTTGCAATATTCTCTATTTGCCATTCACGGGAAAACGGGAAATACTGGCAGGCGACCAATCGCGTGGCTGCTCGCCGAGTCGAACGAAAATAGACCAGCTGTAATATATAAGAGAAGGCAATCGGATTGAGTGGGAAAACGAGTAGAATTGCAATACTTTTTTATCATGCTTTGTACGCAATTGATTCTTTAATAGATCTATTTTTGGAGCACAGATCGTTGAAGGGTGAACAACAACATTACAGTCATTACTTGTTTGGGGAAAGTTGGTACTTTTATATTCGCGTTTTCGACGGCCTATGCATAGGATACCAGTGCGACGTATTGTAGTTATGTTTACTAGTAGCGCGAATTGAGATAACCAAACCTGGTGGAGTCTACTTTATCTGTTATTATTATTTGCGAAGCAGGCCTAGGCGCTGAGTGGATTCGTTCATAGGAGTTGCGCGTGGATCATATAGCTACGCGACGTTGTATACGCAGATGATATTGCCGGTGAACATGGTTAGTTGATTTGGTGAATGAAATACCGTGATTGTGGTGGAGGTTGTGGTGATATGTCACTGAAAGAACTTGATGAGAAACATGATGTTCACGGTGGAGCAGCAAGAGCGTTGTTTGATCATTGCGATTTGGACGCGAGTGGTTACATCGATCGCAATGAACTCGCCGCCGTTCTAGATTTAGGTCCTGATGAAGTGAAAGAGATCTTTGCAACTCTTGACAAAGACGATGACGGTAAGATTTCTATTGGAGATTTCACTGAGAACTTCAACGCGTTCAAAGAGCTCGCTCCGCAGCTCGACCATCACAAAGATGGTACAGAAACTGGAGAGGAGGCTGGCGATAATTCTTCAAACAGCCCGGCTACGTCGTCCATGGCTGATTATACGAACGGGGACTCATCAAAAATCGAAAGCAGAAGACCACGACCTAAAAGATTGACATTCGACAGAGGAAAGGGCCTCAATATCGATATGAAAAAGAGGGCAAAGTTACTTAATGGGTAAGTTTGCTGTTATTTTCTTTTCAAATGTACTAGGCCCATATCTTTCCTATCATTAACTGCCTATACTTGCTATTGCAATTGCTATTCTATACTTTTCTTCCCACGGAATACAATAAAATGTGTTATCTTCTCAATATTAAAAGTACAATTGAACCCTGAAATGACCAATCATGGAAGATGAGCCAAAGTGTACTATGTGGCATCTGTCGTTTTATTAAGATCCTGTTGTGAACGTTTTTCATTTTTTGTCTTCATTCCGGTGTGTATGTAATAATTTACAGCCGGTTTTGCCTTAATTGCTTTTTAATCGAAACTAATTACACTGGATTTAATGTTGGGAGTTTCAATCATTACTGCATTGTGATGTGCTAATTTAATACCAATCTGATACCAATTGTTTTTTTACGACTGTTATTATAATCGCAAATGGCATTACGTATGCTACAGGTTTGGACAATAAAGCTACCACATGAAATTGCCAAACCAATTTCGGCAATTGTTGATGCCTTTTGATAGTATGACGTGATTAGCCAAAATTCACCCGGGGTGAATTTTGGCGAAACTTGAAAATAAATATATTCAACTGTATGCCATTGCGAACTGTAGTTTCCAATACGTTGTAGATAAAAATAAGAAGACCTTCTCATATCAAAATGATGGGTATACTTATATCATTCCAATAAAACGATTTTAAATCATTAAAATTAAAACAACACAGACTTTCAACCCGTATTTGTACTCAACTTGCGAAATTATGTCCACAAAGTATTTGCAGATTACAGCAGAAAGTAGCTACAACTTTCAAACAGCTTTTTCACATCAAAAGCCAACCGAAACAAAACCCGAATTTTCCGAAGTTGCAAAATACATACTTTTATAAGAATAATGTCATGAGAACACCTAGGCTCAATATTGCCAACCAACAATGAAGGTTGGAGGATAGCATTGAAATTTGCTCAGTTTCGGCAAAACTCAAGAACTTTTTTATGAAAAAGTGTGCATTGCGAATTGTTTACAATTGCTTTTGCTGTGCTCAAAGGAATCCTGCAGAATAAATTGTCTTATCATTCATTCTTAATCACAACGTGTCAGTACCTGTTCAAATGCTTTTCCTTTGACTTTCCTATTACGAACCTTGAATAAATACGGTTAGACTCATAATGAAAACATTGTCAAATATGACAGGTATGTATATTTAGCGGAAATTTCTCAAGCCGTGTTTGTGATTGTCTGTCGTTCATCTCTTTGCATCGTCTATTCATGGAAAGGCAACAGGTGCGCCATTAATCATGCCCATTGTTACATGAAATTATCCCTCAATACCATGATTTTTCCTTTCGCCTTTGGCAGCTAGTATTGTGACGTCACATTTCATCATAACACCTCATTATAGCACGAGCTCCGAAGGCAAGGACAAGGGACAGCGAACTTTTCAAAACATCACAGTATATTCTCCATGGAAATTTATTCTCAGCTTATCCGGCGTTTCAATAGGAATATATCAAATGGGTGTAATTCTAGCAGAGGATATAGCATTTTCTCCGAAGTCTTTGCTAATAATTCCCTCTCGTGGTTTTTGTTGTTGTTGCGTTGTCTTGATATTTGCCAGTGTCCCAACGCGACGATAGTAAATGATGAATCACAATGCCTTGTGTTTTGGTATAGCAGGTTGGCTATAGTTACAGGTCTTTTTTTATAACAAAGTTTTGTTTCAGCCGGCCTTCAAACGTTCTTTGCTATTTCCTAATTTCAACACGAAAACTTGTTAACACTTTCTTAACGTAAAATTGGGAAGTTTTATGTTGTAAACATGTGCATATGTATGACGAAGAAGATGAAATGCAAAAATGTGCTATATTTCTCCAAAAAACCCTCAATGTCATCTGTGAAGAACTTAGAAGCAAGGCAACAGCTTATCTCACAATATATACACAACGTGATATTAATATGACAATCTTCAACTTCTTTAGGTTGCAAAGATCCAGCCCTGAACTTTCTTACTTTTTGAAGAACTAAGCATAACTTTCTTAATTCTCACACGTTTTTTTTATGAAAACAACCTTTAAAAGAAACACCAGGCTGAGATTAGGCTAAAAAATAAGAACAACATAAGAAACAAGGCAGGCTGAGATTCAACAAAACTCAAGAAATAAAATATCAGCAACAATTGAAAATAACAAACTTTTGTAAGAATAGAACAATAGAAAGCGCTAAACAGCCATTAAACAAACTTACTGCAATAGAATTAGTTCAATACCATGGATATCAGTTTTTTATGTAATCTATGCTGCCATCTGTGTACAAAAATAAGAAACAGAATAAAAAACATAGGTGTATATAGGGAGTTTCATAAATCTAGTTGAAAGATTTTTCCGAAAACAGTTGCGTAATGACACAATTTTCAATGGGTTTTTCAAAAGGAATTTGGTCTTTTGTGATTTATGGCATTACCATCAAAATCAAAATGATTGATTAATTCTATAGCTATGGACATATTTGTCCTTTGGACCAATAACAAAAACAATGACGAGGCAGTAATGCCAGTATAGTGATCAGGGCCTTGGAAGAGTTGTTTCATAGGGACCAGTGAATTTTTTTACCATTTTGGGGGGGGGGGACTGAGTTGGCTCTCAACAGACTTGTGACGTGGTAAAGCATATCAACTGACAATCAGAGGGATATTTTTTGATCTCATGACAATGTTTCCAAGTGTCCCATGATGTTTCCTTCTTAAATTTCCGCCATTTTGGAGAATTCAAGACCTGGAGAAATGCTAGTAATAATTGCTAAGTAATATACAGATTATTTTTTCCATTTGACACGGATGAAGTTTTCATCGTGCATTGTTTGGTTAGTAAATATTGTGCATTTCGTTTATTTTGCGTTTATTATGTCTTATCCTTGGCGCGTGTCATAAAACAGAAAATTTCTAAAGCCATTCATTTCACTTTTGAAGAGGCAGCAGCCAAAAAAGTTCGTTAAACTGGGTTTGATTTAATGTATTGGTCAGCTGTTTTGAAAAAATTTCATACCCATTTTTGAATATTACCGCCAATGTACCGATTGGCCAATGGTTGCGTGGAATTTTGTGTTGCCCAACGTGGTTGTTATAAAAGGTGTTGTTGTCATCATCAAGCTGTCATTTGTCAAGCTAATTAGAGAAAGAAAAGTACATGGGCATAATGGGACCTTTCAGCTCGACTCACTCAGTTCAAGATACAAGTTGACCGGCTCGTTGCTTTCCCCGGAGAGCAAATTGTTTACGTTTTCTATTGATGTTTTCATACTCCTTGGGAGTATTTATTTCGGAAATATTTGGTGAATAGTATATAGTATAATTGATTCAAAAGATGATGCATGATGAAGACGAAGGAATTTTATCACCACCCGGTTGTGGGGCAGAACTTTCATTCTACGAAGAGCAGTATTTTCATGACAACTGTGACAAAGTATCAAGAAACTGTCCCTACTCCGCTAAAATGGAGTCCAGAAAACTATTCGGTTTATCTTTGGAGCATGATTCAGAAGTTCCAACTTGGAATTTAAACGATGAAGACTGGGAGAATTCAAGTACTGAGTCGGAGCAAGCATCCAAAGAAACAAATTCGAAGTTGGCAGGGAAATTGTCAATAGGCCTAGCCACCGGTCTCCCAGGGTATGAGATGACTTGAAATTTTCAGGTTTCTTATGTTCTATTCCTGCATTTAATATTTCTGTTAGCTCTCTAAGTCCACGGGCTTTTGATATTTATTAATTTTTTATGCCACTTTTGCTCGAATTTCATAAAAATGAAATAAATCCGGCGACACGAGCTGTTATGCATGACAAAGAAGTCTTTGATTCGATTTTCTCCACGTGAGCGATTAAGTCACGATTTTTCGTGTTTACAGCATTTTAAAGTAATGAACAATTATTTCAATCAAATTATCACGAACATGAAGCATTTCCACAAAAATGTAATACAGGAAACAATATTATTCACGTTGCCAAAGATATCAGTATTTTGACTGATTTCGCAACCTGGATATCATGTGTGGGCATGCATTTTCCTATGCAGACCCGCTACGACCGACTGTCCTTTTTTGGCCAGTCGTTGAAAGGTCTCAGTGTCAGTGAAATTCGTATGGTATGATGTAATGCGAATTCACATACACAACTCCGAACAGAAGACGGCAGATTTGATATTTTCACACACACACTGATGTATCCATTTCAAAATGACCCATGTTTTGGAATCAAACCAGACATACAAATTGATTATATTTAATTTTAGTCCTACCCAATAAGATTGGTCCCGTCCTCGAACTGTTTCATGGAAGCAAATCATCCTCGATGTTGCGATGTATATGCTGATTTTAGCAATTGGGATCACTTGTTTATCTCGTATGTCCCCGTCCTGTCTCACCCCGTCGTCGTCCTTCAATCTTCAATCTTTAATAAATAACTCCTAATAGCTTTACAACCATTATGGAGTATTAAGATAAGTATTAAAAAATAAATAGATAAAAATAAATAGATAAATAAAATAACTTAGGAGTACGGTTAACACCGTGTCCACCCAGCATTTAAAATTGATTTTTGTTTTCTTTATGCATCTGCTTTGTTACATTAATGCTTTGGGGATGTGGCGGTTCAAGCAATATGCTTTGTTGAGACGCAGATTTTTTCCCAAGAAAACGATCAAAACAGCTTTACATCCCTTGCGTGCAACCATCAAATTCGATCTTTGTTTTTTTTTTGTTATTTCGTGATAGCAACAAAATTAGGCCAATTGAGTCATGATCTTTTGTTCAATATACATTTCTTTGTTTTATTGTAACAACATCATTCAATCATTCAAGAATAATCATTCAATGCCATATCTTATTACTTTTCAATTTCCTCCCATGCAACGTCATGAGGTTTTAACAGCGGTGAACGCCCCCATATCTATCCCTTTTGAATCACTTCCATCCAGGTCTTCAATTCAATGCTCTTATAGAATTTTTGACGTTGGCGATCGTGTTATTAATTGGATCAATTGCATTAGATTATGATTAGTCTAATGATCATGTTCATAATGTTTCAAAAGTACAAAGCTGCAATCTAAAGCGAGTTCCAAAAAGGGTTTGGACCATGACAGAGATAAACGTTGGTTACGTTAGATAACAATAAAATTATGTTAACAAATTATATATTTAAATCTATTTGTTCTTTTTGCTTTTGTTAATGATGGTGCTGATTATGATGATGACTGTGATTGTGATCACGATTGTTTTGATCGTTTTGCGATCACATGTAGCCACAATGTTAACCATGTCTCGATGAGCACAGTGACTCAGACATTATGACATCAACTCTGTTCATTGTCGTGATAACGACTATTATCATGTAGAACACAGCACAAATGCCATGCCTGTTTTTATGTATCCTACTAGCAGCGAGATGAGTTTGTACACAGTTTTGTAATTGATATGTTGTTTCTTGATGATTTCAGACAGGAGTATTTGGAGGACATATACGATGCAATATCACAAACTGGAAACCAGAGATTATTGCAGGCATTGGAAAACTTCGTAGCTTCAACAGCGGATACCATATCGCAGAAGAACAACGAAAATGAAAGACTAGATGCGGCACTGCGAAGGTAAGCTCTATGCTAACCGGTCAACTGGTCGGTTATACTAACTGGTCAATTGGTCGGTTATGCCAACTGGTCAAGTTTGCTAACCGGTCAACTCGTCGGTTAATATATGTTATTTCACAGTTATTTCCCTGAAGCGATTGCTTTGATGGTTAAAAAAATTGCTTTGATGGTTTGAATCAATGGAATTTGATTGCTTTGTGTTCGGTGGTTAACACCATTTGTTGATTCTCTTGATCAAGTTTGTGATTTAGTTGTTTTTTGTGATAATGAATGAAATTTAAATATTGAGAAATGAAAATAAATATTGAGAGGTTTTATGCTTGAGTGGCCCGAATTTCTACTGTTGTCAACAGTTTTGCCTTTCTGAATGCATGTTTACTTTTCTGAGTATAGAGCAACAGAGAAGAATTCTGAAAATGCACGCAACCTTGAAGAAGAAATGGAACAGCAAATCCTCATGCTGGAAAATAAAGTCAGAGAAGAGGTATACATGACTATGCTTAAATATTTGCATTCAATGTTTTCCATTAATCCAAGTGTTTTGATATTTTGATCCACAAGGTTATAGATTCTGTGCTATCTCTGTTGTTTATGAATACTCGTGGGTGGTTTTTCATTGTTATCTCTGCTGTTGTTTTGCAGGAGAAAAGAAAAGCGGAGAAGGCTATTCAAGATGCTCAGCTGAAAATCGAAGAGAAAAACCACGAGATAACTGCTATTAAAGAAAAGGTAATGCTCCTTTTTGGGCCGGAAACACCGCCTGCCTTCCCTTTCACATCTCTTTGTTGGGAGGCTGATCAATTCTTTCTCATCATTGGCAAGAATTGGTATATCCATTGGTATATCCATGCAATTTTGTATGATTTTGGCTTATTCTCTAATACCTTCTTCTAGCTGGAGCAAAATCTCGCCAATCAACCAGCTAAAGAAAATGAAACAGCCGAAGAAATAAAGGAGAGGGACTTGGTATGTGCAAGTAAATTTATACGACATTTACACTTCTGACTTTTCGCTCGTTACCCTCTTGGCTTTCTATCTCAGTTGGATAACATGTTACCATACTAACAGGGCATGCGAATGGATTTGGTAAATGCATGAGCTAGCCTGTAGCCTACAGTGAATTAGACACACATTGGGTCAGGTAGAAGTGGAGTTCGACAAACATAAATACATTTAATCGTTGAATTAGACATGCATTGAGTTTGATTGCACTTTTAACGCAGGAGAACGAATCGTTGCGGAGTACGCTTCGAGAAAGTCAGACTCAACTCGCATTGTACAGAACTGAGATTGCCAATCTAAAAAGCGAATACGATGAACAAGGAGAGAGGCTGTCAAAGTATGAATAATTATCATTCACTTACTCTGTTATGAACAGCTATACATCAAAAGTCGAGAGGAAACAGAAGTTTGTTTTGAGCTATTTTGAGTTTCTACAAGGAAATAAAACTAAGGAAATTGAATGTGAAGACGTGTAAAAAGCATTGAGAAAAGACTCTAGTTTAACTGCAGTCGACTTATCGAGATTCGATTTTAAATACACATGTTCAGCATATTGAAATTCTAAATGCTACAATTCACACTTGGAACACGGGTGTCACACGTGTTTTAGATATGATGTAATGGAACTGTGTTTTATTTATAATAATTTTGCTTTCCAGTTTTCTGGAATGATTTATCTAATTTTTCTATTAACAGAGAAAGGCAAACTGTTCTCCGATGTGTTCACGAACAAGAAAGCTTAACAAGACAACTACAGTTACTACAGTAAGTCATTCATTTTTTCATTCACACACAATGATATCCCATTATAGGGAATCTTCAAGGGAACGAATGAACGCAGCCAAAGGAGGGAGCGAGAGAACTGTGGCTCCTCCCTTTTTCGGAGATTTCATTGGTTATATGCACTCAAACATATATTTATTGTTACTCTATTGCAAGCACTGGCTTCTTCCTTCTACGTTCCTTGCTGCCCCTCGGGAAGGGTCAGCAGAAAAACATTCCTGTAAAGACCACGTTAGTACCGGAGGGTAAACATATTGCGTTGTGAATTTGTCCTTCAAGCAACTCAATTAACCAGGTGTTTAGCCTTGTGAAATGAGCCAAATGAAACCAGAAATCAAGTTGTGTGGGGTTTATTTGCATTCAGATTTAACTGTTTATATACTTTGCTTGACTGCCTCTCAATCGTCCAGTCGTGGAGTCTTTGAAAGATCATCATGTGCAATTATATTGAAGTGAAAACTGTTTGCATTTCAGTGAGGCAAATCGAAAACTACACGACACAAACGACGACCTGAGAGCTGCGATTGAGGTAATATTATCCCTGCCATCTTTCCATGGTAATAGTTTCAATCACATCCACTAAGATTTAGTATGACTGTGTAATGGTCTCCATGTTTATGCCTATTGCATAGAAATATCAACTGTGTTTGTGTGGTGTAGTGTAATGCACTGAATTGGTCAGCTGTAGTGAAACACAGCTAAGTCGATTTTGGAGAATTTTGTTGAGTCCTTAAGAGTCTTATTAAAGCAAGCTCTTCTTGCTTCGTGCGACAGTTCTTGTAGGACGCTAATAAAGTCCTACTCATGTCAAGTTTTCATGATGTGACATATCCAAGTAGAGTAGGGCACAAGCAATTAAATGCCATCTGTTCAGGCATTGTGGTTGATTTGATAATGGTTAAGTGATCATCGATTCTCCCGTTTTTAGAATCAAAAGCGAATGGATGAAGAAGCCGAATGCATGTCTCCTTCCAAAAGGAATTCACTGTATGGATCCCCGTTAGGACCGTACAAAAAGAATCCTTATGCAAGGTGGGTACGCGTGTTCGACTTAAGATGCTCTCACTTTCTTTGGACGCTACTTACGTTTGTGTATAATTGTTTCAAACCTTCAAAGAAAGCAAGGAGAATGCAGTAAAGCATTGAGTTACGCACGGACGCTTTCACAACAGATATCTCTATACACGAACCTATTACTTGGTTTTAAGTTCATTGCAGAATTGTCTGTTTTTGAACATCGAATTGTGCAGATTTTATCCATTTGCAGCATCTTATTTGTGGCATGCACTTTGATGCTTATTTCTTATGCCCTGTGCTGTTTCTGATCCTCATTTTTGCCTCTGCTAGGGGCTCTGTTACGCCATCTTCACAGGGTTCGAGATCAACTGTGACGTCACCAACTCCTGGGATGGACGCAAAGAGCGTCGTGTCCAGTCCGACATCTAGGCCCATCGACACTAACGAATTCAACGAGTCTTCATTGATGTCGGAACTCATGGCCGCCGACGAGCAAGGGGTGAGTGCATGTCTTTTACTTTTAACGTAGTCTAGAAGAGACGCTTGCTCTATGCCATAGCTATTGCATCCTATCACCAGTTTTTACATCTTTACAATACCATCCAATGCTGACATTGAACAAGTTGACTCGTAATTCAAATCCTAATTTCAACCAACATGAACATGAAATAACAGGCATAATTATGGAAGTTTTCCAAAACCGCATTTTTGAGGTTCCCGGATGTTTTCCACTGATATGTTATAAAGTTAGAAAACTCTATCAACAGAAAAACGTATTCATAACAAAGAGATGGTTAAAATAAGAAACCCCATCCACACCTTTTAATTCCAAGAGCACATTTTGGATTTTCAAGACCACAAAATGTGGGAATAACCACGCTAAGATAGGCCCTGGCTGATACTATATGTACATGCTGTCAGCTCTGCATAATTCGTAATAGAATAAACACTGGTACGAAACTGTTTATTCCCTTGAGGAGCGACCCTTGTGAAGTGAACTTGTATGTTTTACATAGTTTACGGCTTGTATTACATAGTTGACTGCTATGCCGATAACATAGCATCCACTATAAAAGTTGTACCTCGATTGGGTCTTCTGTACACTACCGTGGCAGGCAAATACCGTTGAATGAGTACAGGAATATCTGTGACCTGGAAAACATTGATTGTTGCGTTGTTCCAAACTGTTGGACATTATAGATTGCCATTCATCCATTACATGGAAAGAAGTACGTCACTTAATATCAAATCCATTACGTGTTGTTTAGTGATGGGTCTTTGACAAGACGGTACTGTTGCATGTTGCATGGACTAAAGCAATAACGAGGAATGAATAATATTTCTGAATAATTACCTACTCTGCACGTTAATTTCGGCTACTATGATATCCTAATGAACGCGTGGATATGCTACAGTATATTGCAGTAGTCCTTTTTGGTTGCCCAAGTTTTCTGTTGCAATTATAGCTATGATTGTAAACCATCCATTTGGGAACATTATCCGCACGAGTTTTAATATAATGTCACAGAACCTCTTAGTTACGGCCGAAGACAATTGCTTCTTCTCTGTTAAACTTCTCAGAGCACCCAAGTGATAATCTTGCCAACATATGGTCCACCGAGCCCGAAATTTTGATTCACATAGAAGTCTATTTTCTCTTTTTGATCTTTGTTGCATCATAATTCTTCTATCATAGTTCACTGAAGTGATAGTCCTCCGAGCTGATAGTCCCCTATCTAATAGTCCACCGAGCTGATAATCTACTGAGTCTACGGCCCAACGAATCTGGATTTGCGTCATTGCTCTCTTTTTATTGGGCTTGTAAAGCAACCCTGGAGTAACAGTATACCGAGCTGTACGCGTCTTTTTCTCAACCCTTACTAGACAGAAAGGAATTGAAATGCAGTGTAATGATAGATGGTTGTTCATCAGGTTGAGACTGAGGACTACGACACAGAGGGAATCCTCAATTCAAGTATGGGACTACCTGAAGGTGTCTTGCCTCGACATGTCGTAGAGACGGATTTCGTTGACACTGACATCGATACTGATCCCGAGTTTGTAGAAAATGGAAATATAAAACAAGCGGTAATTATTAAAATATAAAACCTAACAAAAATAAATTTTAAATTTTATTGTTACAGCCTATCCTATGTCTCATTCACTAAAGTTTACTCAATTTATATAAATCGATTGACTGGCCGTCTATGGCGGTATTAAATAACTTTACAATAAAATAATACATAAATCTTTACCAACCTTTAAAAACTAAACCAAGATGGATCATCAAACCAGTTTAGAGTGGGACGAGTTATGTTATCGTGGAGTCTCTAATAATCCTTAATTGATAAACCAACTCACACATAAATATTAGCCTTACACATACGCTGAAACTAAATTAAGAAAACATTGAAGTCTGTTAATATAATGATCACACTCCGAATATTAACAACTTTAAATATAGGATAAAGGATAATAGAGGATATGCTAAATATAGGATACTATGGATGATAAAATCGAAAGACAGTCGAAGATTGTATATATTATTAAAATTTAATATCATACTGCGTCTGACTCGTATCAAGTATTAGTAGAAAATTAAAACAACAACCGGGCCAGTGACATACATAAACACTACTGAACGCTGTAACTTTGTGGCACGCTTTGGACTGTTACTTACAACTACATGTCTTATCTGACGTTGAGGCATACTTTTTTGTTTGATGGAAATTACCGTCTGTACAGTAGTGTCTGTCAAGTGCTGGATGATTCTGATGCATGTTTTCTGAAATCGTTTTTTTTTTATTGCAGTTTCGAAATATGAACAATAGCAGGGCCAGCGTTGTCGACGACTCTTTATCAGCCAAAGAAAAAGAACAAATGATGGAACAACTTAGGATATTATGGTGTGTTTCTTTTTACATTAAAACAGGCTCGTCCTTTGAAAGTCTGCATCGAACTATTTCTAATCACGTTGCACCTACACAATTCAAGTGAAAATACATCGGAATTGAACTTGTAATGATCTATTTTTCAATTGTTACTTACCTTATCCATCGTTTTATATACTTTTTGGTTTCACGATATAATGAATTATTTTCTAGTGACACTAACAAGAGATTAAGTGAAAGCAACGACGAACTTCGAGAAGCTTTGGGAGTAAGTCTCTATTTTCGTTTAAACATGTTGCAATTTAAGCAGTTGATACCTGGGGTAGTAGTACCTATTACTACCGTTGAATAATTTGAATTCGAACAACCGAAGGACTAACAAATTTGTTCAAGTTGATAAGCAGAAATGTCGCCAAGGGGGGGAAGCACAAAGGACACGTGTCCCTTGACAGTGAGATGTTCCACGTTTGCGCAAATGGTACCCTTTACTTTCTCAGAATGTTTCCTTTTTCTGATGGTGCCTATTTTACCCCTGCCTCCCCAACTTTGAAGTACTTCAGACGTGCCAATTATCAATTGTTTGAGTTATCGATGACCAAATCTAAAGCCTACATGGAGTAAATTGAAACGAAGGGTGACAACGAAATGCTGGATGCATCGAAAAACTTGAATTGAACGTCGGTCGACTGTTAGGCGTCCACTGCAAAATTAAATATAGTTAGAAATATAGATATTTTGTGCTATAAATATCGTAGCTACATCATAACAGAACACCACTTTTACTGGGCTCATTCAGAAGTAATTTGTTGTTGGTAATTTGAAGCAAATATAAGGGTTTTTTTATCCTTTAGCTGCTATCACATTCGGTGAAAAAGAAAGAATTAGTAAGTTTTTATGATTGATTGTCACAGCGATATCCTTGCATTCTTACTCTTAAATCATGTAGAGACACTTCATAGTGAAACAATGTTTACTGTGATGCAGAGACAATCCATAGTGAAGCAATGTTTACTGTGATGCAGAGACAATTCATAGTGAAACAATGTTTTTTTGGGTTTTCAGCCGTATTGTGTTCATGGTACAGCTTGCTTGCCATGTTACTGCTTTATTAACTTCACTATATAACGCGTTTCTTTTTTCAATTTCAGAAGAGATCATCTAAGAATTCATCACGTCGTAGCTCTCTCAGTGATTATAATTCGTCGGCTCCAAGCAGAACAGACTCGCGTAGTAGGTAAGTCTGCCCTTCTATAGCTCTCGCCTATTGATGTTCTTTCGTCATATAATGACACATGCTTTAATAGCAACACTACTTTATATGATACAGTGCTACTTGCACTTTGCCACTCTAACTGCTATAGTGTTCTAATTGCTACACTGTTCTTAGAGTTACGGCGCCCATGAGCTATAGTATACTACAAGCCAGATTGATCTAAATGATGCAATGTTCCATGAACTATAATGTTGTAAGAGTGGAGATGTTCCAAGTGCTACATTCAATGGGGGGTAATGCACGGTATACACCTTTAAGCACAAAACTAAGGGCCCCCAAACAGTTGGGCCTCGAGGGGGACGCCGCGAAATTGTGAAAAGTTGTTAGTTAAACTTAAAGTTATCGTTATAAACTAAAAGGTAAATTTGTAATGCAGTTAAACTTTATTTGCAAAAAAGACCCCCGAACCACTACTTTGATGGGCCCCACACTACTCCGCTATGCCACTGGCTATATTGCTCTACGTGCTGCAGTGCATTAAGTGCAACTAAAAGCTGCGCCGTTATAACCAACATTGCTTTGCTGGCTAATGTGTTGCACGTGCTGCGATGCTTCAGCTGGATTAATTTTATTTCTACGACTGCTCCCCATTTTGTAGCTCGAGAAATTCGAAATCATCGAAAGTGGATAGGCCTTCGAGTACCAGTTCGCCAAGGAGGAATCCATCAAGACAACATCGGAAATCGAGTATATCGACTACGGTATATATCTCTTTTTTTCATTTTCTATTCTATTCATTGTCATAATATGTATAGCCTGCGACTTCACTGGATGCCTAATGTCTCCCATTGAAATATATAACAGGTTTCCATTTGAAATATAGGAACAGGTACTTAATGGTCACTGCGATGTTTTCATATTTCATATGGAAACAGGCCAGTATGTTACGGATAATCCACATAAAAATAAAACATTGGTTTGGCTTGTCTGTTCAGGATTCATATTATTGATGATTTATCATGTCGTGAACAGGATAACTTAGTAGCGGGAGATACTTCTTTCATTATCGGGCAAAGTAAAATTATGCTAAATTATCCTGTTCACAACATGATAAATCATTAATAATAAAAACATAACAATTTAAATTTCGAAGATCGTTATCTTTATAAGATTTAAAGCAAATGAAAATGATTTGGATTGAATTTGTTAAGCTTGAAAGTAAAATTAGACAAAGATAAAACTAAAGAGAAGTAATAATATATTTGCACCAACAGAGAGAGTTGATAGGCCAAAAATAGTGTTTAAAATTTAATACTAACAAACTAGCTAGTTTATTCTAAACCCAAAATTGAAGATAAATAAAATATTCGATTCTAGTCTTCTGAAGCCGAGCATGAAACCGAAAACCTACTCAGCGAAAACCGACTCAACGAAAACAGACAATGTACTTGTGATAATGACTGTAATAATGACAATGACAAATGCGAGGTTTGTAAAAAACCTGACAACATGGTTGATGAAGAACTTATTGAACAGGTTACAGTGCAAGAAGATGAAAGTGAGTTGTTTGTGAACACGGACATGTTTGACGAACCTGACTGCCAATGCTCCGAACAGCGGCCCGGTATGACTTGTGACAAATGTGACAAATCACCCAATGGTGAGGCGGAACCCGGGTGCAAAGATGTTGCCGTGCAAGCTGATGTTACGAGGGACTTTTCGGATGAAAACGAGGCCGAGATATCTTTGCATGTTTGCGAAGGAGACGGTTGCGTTTGTCGCGAAGGCGATCCAATGTTGCCACTGGATAAATCGATACAAGTCAGTGAGGTATTACTGGATCAAAGTAAAGACCAGCTCGAAGAGGATACCGCCGTGTCGGAACAAAATAGCGAACGGACAATTGAACCGGACTTTGAGAATGATTTACGCGATGAACAAGAGCATCTTGTGGAAGACAATTGCCCGGTGTGTAATAATCCTATCGATGCTTCGGAAACTTTAGCCGGTCGTTGTTGTTGTGCGGACGGTGCGATTAAAAACGTAGCTATGTCGGATAGTTTGCGGGATGAAAAGGTGAATAATGAACTTCAGAAAGCCGGAGACATCCCTGCGGATACTAAATCGACTTTACCGGATTACTGGGACACAACAAGTAACTACACGGACCGAGAAACTGACGCAAGAACGCAAGTTACCGAACCGGTTTCCAATGACAGTTTGGCGAGTGCTGCAAGGCGAAGACAAGGAATCCCTCTAACCCGGCAGGTATAAAACATAATCATTAAAAATTAAATGCACACCTAAACTATAAATACATAACTGCTAATAAATATTAAATTATTTAAATTGAGAGTTAATATCTATGCAGATTGATTGTAAAGTGGTTGAGTATTTGTGCCCTAAATACCATTCTGTCCCCAAACAGTACCCAATGTCTCTTCAGTATCCAAACACAAACATTGTCATAAGATACAGTATTCGTGTCTTGTAGTCTGTGAGCTTTATAATGTTTTGCGTGCAGTTGTGTACGGTACAGCGCATGTGCTGCATTGTAAGAACCTATAACCAAGGAACTGATTCAGGAGAAACTTCAAGCTGCATTTTCTTCACAAAACAGTAGATAGAACAATAGCCTATTGCCCGAAAACAATAGACTGATTGGGAAAACCTGGTTTTTAGTGACGTTTTCTTACTGTATATTGTCTCCTGATTGTTTTTAGGGAACTTTTTTGAAGGTAGAGTAATTGTATTGAATGTTGTTAATTGTGATTTTGTCATTCAAGGATGAAAGTGCTTCTGACACGACATCTGGAATCAACTCGTCATATTCAGTCATACAGAATCTCGAAGACGAGGTCAGTATACTTACTAACCATGCCTTTGAAATTCTGTGCAAATGTCATTCATTTTCTGTAACGTATGGAGAATTTGAAAAGCATGAAGGCACAACAGTTCAAGGGCACTTTGAGCAGCCCTTCTCTTGTTAAATTTTGTGTTTTTCGCCTATTTTTAGAGTACTTTTTTGCAATTTGAAAAGGTCGAATCTTCCAACGCCCCTATCAGCGTCCCATAACGTCCATATTGTCCCATATTATAATAAATGTTGTTATTTCAGCTGAGCATGTATGCACGTCAGCAGTCGGACGAAGAGATCGACGAAGACGACATGACCATTGGTGAACTGCAGCGAATTAAAGAAATGACGTCATCCGGCTCGGATCTCGATAGCGACGCTGATGTAACGTACGAAGAGCGACTGCCCAACGGCAGCCGAGTGGAATTCAGCGACAATAATGCGGTGCGTTTGTGACGTTTTTGTTTCATGTGCTCCAGTTGTTTTCTTTATTTGGTGTGCCGTCAACTCTGTGTAATTCAAACGACTTGGGGAACATGAAAGTGTTCGAATTACAAGATGCCCAAATTGCAAATGGTTGCTTTGCTATGGCTGGTTTCCCAAAAGCATTTAAAAAGTCGGAGAGTTTACCTATCTGTCCATATTCACCAGATGGAATTAGATTTAAACCGAATTGTGCCGAATTGACAGTAGTTTAAGGCCATGTACTACATTTGCTTCCTTTGTGCTACCTCCATTGTGTAAGAGCTTGGAAAAACGTCTTACACTACTGTAATAGCTATACACACGTGTGTACGAATTGATTTTAAATATTTGTTTTTATCTCATTTCACAGAACCCTGATCCTGATCTAAGAAAGCCGGAGAGGACGTACAAACTTGTGCTAGCCGGCGATGCAGCCGTTGGGAAATCCAGCTTCATTGTGCGACTATGCAAGGACAAGTTCTATCCATCGTTAAACTCCACGCTTGGTCAGTTTAAGTTCAAATCTACACTATGTGGCAATTTGTGGATAGTTTAAAAGATCATTTATTTAATTATGAAAGGGGGTCTTTAATAGAACGTCCTCCTCTCTTGCTGGGTCCTTCGAACCATTTCATACCAAACAATAAGATATCCTCGTCTTAGCAAATTATCGTTTACCGAAGACATTTTCGGGCTTCATATGACTTCGTGTGATTTCATGCTGACCGCTTTTACTTTCAGGTGTGGACTTTCAGATGAAAAACATGGATATAGATGGACATTTAATTTCCTTGCAGCTATGGGATACGGCAGGACAGGAAAGGTATGTGAACCAAAACTGATTCACATTACGCAGTTACGCAGTGACGTTGACTTACAGACTCACTGGTATATTCATAGAATCCCATAGCGGACACCTCTTTATAGCGGACTATTGGTCTCATCTCTACCGAATCTCACCTCCAAATAGCGACCGCGGGGCACGTGCGTGTCCCGTCAGATCGAGGCTCCACTGTCGAAGAGCAATTGCTGACTGACAATGTATAATGTAATAATATATAAGAATTAGATACACTGTTATGTAATCTTGTATTTGTTTTATTTTCCTACGACATAGATTTCGAAGTATTGCAAAGTCCTATTTTCGACGCGTGGATGGAGTGTTTCTGTTGTATGACGTCACCAGTGAATCATCCTTCCTCAACGTTCGGGATTGGACGGAATCGATAAGGGTAAGTGCAGTTGTCCACCCAACCTCAGTCCTATTCGTAACCGTTTTGTTATTAGCTAAGTAGCTATGCAGTATTTCCCCGTATATAAGAAATAGAACTCTTTGGCACAGCCTAGTGTTACAATGGATAGCCTAGTGTTACAATTGTTATCAGTTGCATGGACTTGGCAAAGACAATCCAGTCCTAGTAAAGTTAAGAGACCTCTGCGAAGGAGAAAGGAGAATGAGAAGAAGCGAATTCAATCAGTGTTTTGAGCAAGGAGTTCTATAAAACAATTCAGCTACTTTCTATATCTCAGGCATATTATTTAATGCAATTTGCGTTGAAGAATGCTTTCGAAGGATTTCCAAACCTGGCTTTGTGTCTCAAGTTAACTTGGTCTTTTTTACATTGTGATGGTAAATTGTATTACCAATAAAACGCGGTGGATTAAATTTATCAGTTGAGAAAACCAACAGGAAACCGTTTTGTGTGTAAAGTTGATGAAAATTGTGCAATTTTTCTCATGAAAATTAATTGATCCATTCAGCAGACAGTTTAATTTTGCCGCTGGATAAATCGGGCTTGTCTTTCTACTTTGATTTACTAATATCTCAGTGATCTGTGTTGATTTATATTTTGACAACATTATAGCCAAGCGTAGTGATTGACTCATCGCAAATGATGTCTTACTTATTTTTAGGACAACTCTATCAAACCTGTTCCCATCATGCTTTGCGGAAACAAAGTGGATTTACGATCCTCCGCAAGGGCGAAAGACAGGCCGGTTATCACTCGTGAACAAGGAGAGCAATTAGCACAGGTAAGGTTTACAATGGCTAACTCCCTTTTCTCCCACAAACAATGTTGCGAGGAGAACATTACTTTAGGGGGAAAGGTGGGGCTTCAATAAAGGCCACGAAGAGAGAAGTTTACGGATTGATAGCCCTTTTCTGTATTTTATAGGGGTCCCAAGAATTTTTCCCACTGTTGTATATACTATATTACTTCCAGGAACCACTCCAGATTTTTGTGTACATTTTTAGGTTTTATATTGGCTTTTATTAAATGGGGCGTTTAAAAGTGGGGGCGTTTGTTATTTTACTCTATCGAAAACTAAGCACTTCCTTGGATTGAAATCAGTATCTATGAAAAGTGGATTTATTTTCACTTCAATATTGTTAATATCCCCAATCGTCGTTCTTAGAGCATTGATGCGTTTTTCATCGAAACAAGTTCTAGAAACAACACCAACATCACCGAAGCTGTTCAACAGCTGGCGAGGTAAGATTGTTGTTTGCAAGCATTTACCTGTTTAATCTTTCTATTGAAAATAAGCAGTTATTTGTAATTCCTTTTCAACATGCGACTCTGTGATAGCTCAAGGAAAAGCTACTGTATTAGGGAAGCTTATGAAACACAAACGAATCGCTGCAACAAATTTACTAATCCGTAAGAATATCAAGTGACAGCCTTTAACCAAGAACAACCACAGCTTCTTAAAAGAAAAACCTTGGATTAGTCTTGCATGCTTTAACCTGGGCATGTTAACTCCAAGGGTTGCTTTGCTCTAAAAATTTATCAAAGTTTTGCTCTTAGTGATATCGAGAAACATGATTTTTTATGATTTCATTACCTGTGCCGCGGAGACATTTGTACCCTCTTAGCTAAATACCTCTCAGGGACGTTGGAGAGAGAACTTTCCAATGTTCCCATTTTTCTTCAACTTCCCTGCTCCGCCAGGTCCCCAATACATCCAACGTCTCTGATGGGTTTTTTGATCGATCAACATTGGACAGTATCCTTTTTACTGCAGTGTGATTTGCACTGAATTAACTTGTTAGTATCGAGCTCATCGGGTATGAACGATTCATCCAATCCCCTTTGAGGTTTTTAAGCGTTTTGTATTATTTTTCTTTTTCAGGATGCTGGAATCGCAAGGCGATAAGCACGATGCATCAACAGGCATGACTCTTGGAGAAACGCCGGAGGCCAAGAAGAAGCCAGGCTGCTGCAAATAAACGTTTCCTCTACTATGGTGCATAAAGGTATTTACTACCTTTGTGATGCTAATACGACCCATGTTAATACCCTGTATAAGGGCAGAAGGAAGTAGTACTTTCCAAGAGATGTGTTTCCAAGAAATGCCTGATGAATTAATTGGAATATAGCTTCGAACCTTGGATAACGAACATTTTCTAATTTACCGGTTCTTGTCTCTACTTCCCATCCAATTTCACTTGCAATGATTTCATAATGGCGTTTACCAAGTCAGCAGTTTGTGTTTATTTGAACCTGGTAGTATAGCATAAACCAGGACAAGGGACATCAGAAGTATTTTAACGTTAAGGTGGGACACCATTTTTGATGGTTTTACATATTGTAATGGTGGGAATTGGGAAGATAGGGCTGACCCAAATGGGTATTGGCTTATTTAACTTTGATATACGATTTTTTGTTTTTTTTTTTTTAATTTTGCACTGACTTGAATATTTGATTTTAGACAGTCGGAGGTCTTTTTCATATTTCGAATCCGACAGAACAATTTCTATTTTCTGTTGCTTTCGCCAAAATTAAGTGACAGAGCAAGTAAAATTAAACAAGTTTTAGTTGATAATAATAAATAAACATAAATCTATAGAAATATCTTATTTCGAGACCGGGGTTTGATAACGAGGCAACATTTTTATTTATGTAAGTAGACCAAGTAGCTCTTAGCCAGAAACTTGGCACTAGCTAAACATTAGCTACTTTGTAATTATACAAACGACAATGAGGCATGATGTAAAAATTCTATACAAGATAGGTTTTTGAGCAGAAAATGAACTATTTCTATTTATTGGGGTTTATTATCATTATTAGTGTTGTTATAACTTGTAAATATGTACACGAGAATAGTCATAAATCAACAACGGGACATTATTTACTTGTTTATTTGTCTTGTTTTACTGATAATTACATCAGATTTACTTTGTTTACATTCTGAGCTTAAATATTTTGTTTGAAGTCTCCATTCAGGGCATACCGTAAAAGATGACTTTACAACCCCCTGAATTGAAAACTCTGCATTTTCACTTTAATTATCCCTGTGCTGCAGCAAATACAAATTAATTTTCACTCCAAGGCAAGGCACTTTTTAACATTAGCAAACTCTCGCAAATTGTTCCATTAATTTTAATGTGTCACTTTTAAATTATAATTTTTTATTCGTATGTTCTGTTGCATTTTCACACTAGTGCTGTTCTAATAATATAGTCTGAGTGTTTAGTGTTGATGCCTGAATTAAAATAACTAATGCAATAACACAAAAACACAATGCAATAACACAGAATAACTAATGAAAACACACTCACTTCTCCTGGGTCCTAGGCCCCAGGTCTTAGGTCCTAGGTCCACACCTAAGGTTTTGGGTCCTCTTTTCCAGCATGCCTCCACCCACCCCCAAAATCCGTTGTAAAAGTATTGCTTTGCAGTCCACAATACATATAATCTGAAATTTTAAACAGAGAGTAAATTGCACTATGAAGGTAGAAGTCTTTATATAATTTCATTGCCCGTCAAGAGATTTCATTGTAGATTTTATTCCTGCCACAGGATGCAGAAAAGGAAGAATTTTGCATCTTTCCAGCTTGCTCTCACATGCTGTCGTCGTAGCTCCGTAAGATTCAACTTATGTTTGTATATTTAAGAAATTGGTCCAACTCCCCCGTAAGGCGCTGTTTGAATTCAGTTTTGCAGCATGTTGCATCATGAATTATGCAATAGAGACGGCGACTATGGCCAATTCACGTGATCCAGAAAGCAGAAAACAATTGTTTTTAGATGAGTATTTGACATCCATTTCAGTTTTTTTGTTCTGTGGAAATTTAAGAAATCAATCTTTAACGACAGCAAAGCGGAATGACATGCAGGTAAAGGGAAATTATAGCATATATCCTATCCGAAGTGTACAATTTGACTTGTTTTAGTTTTTGAGACGACAGGTTGAAAATAGACACGTTTATTTTGCCACGCTTCCAACCCACCCGGGGCTAACATTGTTGCAGGCTTTAAAGGGCTACTCCCACCATATTTTTTTATTTCATTTCTGGGTAGTTTTTGACGTAAAAACAGGTACTGCACTTTTTAAATTTCGAAATTCGCTCATTAACACCTCTTTTCACGGCTCCAAAAGTGCGATTTTCAGCACATCATAGTGTGGCGCAATAAAATTTATAGGAAAGAAATCTTTGGCGCAGGTAAAGCCTCAGATTCATCCTGGGTTTGGCTGACATATCCATGGAGTTCTTGTTATAAATTATATATATATCTTGGTGATTACATTGAAACCTAAGGCAAAGTAAAGGTGTATATTGTTGACAAAGTCAGGCAATATAACCAAAACCAGCACACCAGTATGAAGCCCAACATTGTGCTGGAAAGTTTTTCTTCGAATTCACATTGAACTTGTCAAATCTTCGATCTCTGGGCATTAATGTTTACACTCCTGGAAGGGATTTTCGAGTTTCTCCACACAGTTATGACCATAACTACACTTGAAATATTACCAAAATATGAGCTACTGCTTCAAATACACACCAGATAAAACAAATGAGGTTATTTGCATGCATTATTAGTCCAAAATAGCATTATTCTACTTTACCTGTGCCAGACCTGCTCGGCCTAGCGATTTTGCAAATTTTGACTGACCCGATTTGGTTTAAATCTATAAATGCGTAGATAAGAGCTCACCAATTTCCATACTATCAATTCTATCGAACAATTGTTGAAAGAGAGCTTCCTCCTCTTAATTGAATAGATTTCGAATTCATATTGTTATTTAAAACCATCCGCACCACTGAAGACTGTATGTGAAGCTCGCTCGAGACTGCGACGTTGAGGTCGAAAAACATGCCGGCTTGCAGCGTAAGCGTGAGCAAATCATCCTCATTTGTGTAAAAAACTCACGCTTTTCATGATAAACGAGACATCAACAGATTCCTTAGATCCTGAACTAGTGCGTGGCAGGGTTTAATTTTTCAAATACGACTTGGTTTTGACTATAGATATGCAAAACGTTTTCGTGCGAGCTTTGGTACTGAACACAATAAAGTAAATTTTCTGCGTTCCGGCATCTGCGTCACACCGGCCTCGCCCCAGTTTTCTTTTTGCCCGACTTTTTTCTGGAATGTGCATGTTTGGAGGCGTAAAAAAGGGTGTTAATGAGCGAATTTAAAAATTTAAAAACTGCAGTGCCTGTTTTTACGCCAAAAACTACCCAGAAATGGAATAAAAAAATATGGTGGGAGTAGCCCTTTAATTATCCAGATATCCGTTTATTAATTGCGGAATTGCGTGCTATTTAATAAGCAATTGGTGATTTGTGTAGCAATCAGTAACTTGCGTGGTGAATACTTACAACAAATTACATCATAATTAGTCGTGCAAATTGTACATCAAGTGACGTATGGATAAATATTGTGTGGAGACGTTTCGGGGTAAATATTTGAAATACCGGATTCAAAGTACTTTATACAGAAAAGCTTGTTACACCACGTAATATACTTTTAAAGGCATTATCGCTTAGAATATTTTGAAAATAACATAAGAAATAAAATAAAACCCTTCTCTTATAACGAACTAATCTCTCCCCTGGACAATGATTTACTTTCTTTGTGTAACCTGATGCTTGACCCTCAACAACTCTAAACACTTGTTTTCTTTGGGTGTTCGAATTACGAAGGTTTGGTTTAATTGCATATTAATCGGGAAAAACAATTTCATTGAAATAGTTTAAAATAAATAGGATGTTGTTATTTATTATTTCAATATTATCATGTTGATTTGGTGGTGATAAAAACGATAGGCCTGTATTTATAGTAGTTCCCATGCTCTTTCATGCGATTGACCAATCGCATGGCAGAAGTTGGGACGTTGCAGTTTCCAGCAACAAATCTTTCTTCAGCCTTTTTCATTCCTGCTTTGCATGCAAACGGTTTTTCAAGGCAAAGTATTCACGTCACGCCCTTGCTTTATCGTTGTACTGTAAAACACAAACGTCTCTGGCATTTACTGTCTCGATTTGGATATGTGCCTAGATTGCTATTATCAGTGAAGAATTTTCGAAGGAATCGATAGTTATCATTTGCTTAGAAGTATTTCTTTCCGCTTTCAACCACAACCGCTACGGTGAGTATAAATGATGTAGGCCGTCCCTTCCATCAATTAGGCCTTGTCCCATGATGATATGACTCAAGTCACATCTAGTCACATTTCATTCCCAAAGCCCCGTAACTTTAGAGTCTTCCCTGCTCGGCCCATTTTGCATCTCGAGAACAGAATTATATTGCCCTGATTTAATAGGTAAATTGCAGAGTGAAAAAACTTGTTTGTATTTTTGCCCTTGTCAGTTGTACGATAATTGGGCCCTCCCACTCCGCCAATCCATATCTTCGTCGACTTTAAACGTTCTTTTTCATGTTTTCAAACAAATATTTAATATCTTAGGGAACTATTGACCCAACACTAATTATACAAAGTTAATTCTGCTTGATATTCCACTCATGAAAATAACAAATGTATGCGAAATATGATATAAAACTCGTGGAAGTTTACTTCTCACTCACTGAGCTGACCCCGGGGTTCTTGAATGAATCTGTCAATAAATTGTATTCTATCTCAGAATGTCTTCACGTCTAAGCAATTTTTTGTTTAATGTCAGATCCCGTTAAAATGCTTTGAGTCAATGAAACAATGTTTTAGAACTGTATTTCTAATTACATGTCATCGCACACAGACGGCTGTTGGCTAAAATAAAAATGTAATTCCTAAGTTTTGATGATATTTGAATAGAATAACGTTTTTGTTTTCAAATTTGATTGCTTTTGGACAGTGTTCTGGTTCTAATCTTTCTACGTTCAAAGATTCGAAAGTGAAAACTTATTGATTTGATACCATGAAATTGTTACCACATCACCACATGGCATGGAAGCTTTTACTGGGCCTACTTTTCTTGGTCCCAGTTTTGTTTTGTTTATGTCTCGCTTCCTGTATTTACCACCCACTACCAATCAATTGATTTCAGATCCATTACAACACACGCAATATTGCTAATTTTCACATGGAGATAGCACTTCCTTGTTTAATGACAAATATTTTGCATGCTTTATCCCTGATTGACTTTAGAGTTCAACTTAAACATTTTGACATTGTAACTTACCATTGTAAATTAACCATTACATCACCATTGTATGGGGAGAACTGTATCCAACTGTGGAGAAACATGTCATTTCAGAAAATTTTCTTGGCTTCACATTATTTCAGATTAATTTTCAAACTTGAATAACATACTTAACTGAAGCTCATTGTATTGAGTCCTATTAAAAGATGTGTTTAAAATTTCATTCAATGATTCTCCCCAGGATGGTTTGAGCTACAGAATTTAAACATCTGAAGTTTTAATTTGCTAAACAAATTTCTTACAATTGACTTCTCACCACAACTATTCAGGAATGCCAATTGGTATAGAATTGAACACTGAATGAATTTTGAAACCATATTTATTTAACATTTCAGCTATTTGCATTACTACCTGCTTTCTATTAATTTGTCTGTTTTTATTTGGGGATCCAGTCCATTAAATATTTCTTTGTTTAATTCAGCAAACATTTTTCACTTGTAACTTTAGTACTGCTGTTTGTGCAAAAGATTAATAAATATGATTTTGCTTTATAGGAACTTTTATGAGAATTTGTCAGAATGGGTAAACTACTGTCAAAGATTTTTGGAAACAAGGAGATGAGAATTCTCATGCTTGGCTTGGATGCTGCTGGAAAAACTAGTATCCTTTGCAATAATATTAAGCACCAACTATCACGCACATAAATTATGTATTATGCAAAGGGATATGATGCTTTCTTGTTTCATAAGAAATTCAGGCTTTTCAGAGGTTGTAAAACTTATGTTTAAATTTTCTGGATCTTTTGTGGCAGCAAAGAACATATCTTTATTATCTTGAAATTATTTTTCAAAAAATTAATCACATGAGATAGGAAATCTCTTGGAAATATTGAGTAGAATAGTAAAATAATGTTGTGTTTGCTTTAACTGCTTAGAATTCCACCTGTTGTCACATTCTTAACCAAATCTTCAGCAATACTTTACAAATTAAAACTTGGACAGTCTGTTACCACAATACCTACAGTTGGATTCAATGTGGAAACAGTAACATATAAAAATGTGAAATTTAATGTCTGGGTAAGAAAACAATTCTTTTCACCTTAGTTATTTAGTGTCAATTGTTTGTGATTTTTATTTTCTTCTTTGAAAATTTCACAGCTGTTTGCTAGCCTCATTTTTTTATGCTAATCACCGTTTATGAATTATTTAGAATGCCTGTTTAAGTATTGCAGCTATACACTGGATAATTTTTGCACCTTATTACTGTTATTTCTTCTATACAACATGTTTTTTGGTTTCCAGTGTTAATCAAGTAATTGTTAATTCCTTTGTTTTCTCCAATTGGGAATACATCTTTCTGGACACATAATTAGATACTAGCAAAGCATGCGTATGTAGCACAACAAATAAATTATTATTATGATAATTGCAATTGACTCCCCCAATCTTTCTTTCAGGATGTAGGAGGTCAAGACAAGATCCGACCATTATGGCGACATTACTACACAGGAACACAAGGGTTAATTTTTGTAGTTGATTGTGCAGACAGAGATAGGGTGGAGGAAGCCAGACAAGAACTGCACAGGATTATTAATGACAGAGAAATGAAAGATTGTATCATTTTAATTTTTGCAAACAAGCAAGATCTTCCAGATGGTATGTTAGAACTTCAGTTTGCTATGTTTGTTTCCTTGTGTTACCCTGATCTTTTCACAACCTCCCCTCATCCTCTCCCCCAATTACTTACTGGAGTTTTTGCACCCCATCTCAACTAGCCTTGACATCAAAACCCGATTGTATGCCTAATCATAGTAACCTGAGAGACATTTTGAATAAACCTTGTGCAATGCTCAATTGAATTGTTGAAAAGACTTGTTGTTTGAGGGTGTTTCTAAAACTTTATACATGTTGTACAAAGTTTTAGAAATTAGCACTACACCACTAACAAATTGTATGTGCAGAGTTTGTTGTTGGGTCATGTACAATAATTTACATGTAGATAGATGAATAAATGTGTTAAATGATAATTGCTTGATAAGGGTAAGGGGAGTTATAGGTAGGTTCAAGTTGATTATTTCTCTATTTTTTTTCAATGCAATTCAGCTATGAAGCCACATGACATCCAAGAGAAGCTTGGTTTAACAAAGATACGTGATAAAAATTGGTTTGTGCAACCATCTTGTGCAACCACTGGTGATGGCTTATACGAAGGACTTACATGGCTCTCTTCAAACTATAAGTCATGAATGCTCACCATGCGTCTGATTTAAAGAGAAATAGAATGATTTTTTTAAAAATATCCTTTATGGTACGCTACATTCATTAAGCGAGGGGAGAATTATTCCATCTGTGTAAGAGATGCAGCGGGCTTATTAGTACATTATAGTAAGTGTTTTTTTCTTTAGGGTCTGGTAAATCATTTCTTGTATCATACAGTCCACTCTTATATTATTTCATTTCATCTATAGCCTAGTAATAAGTATACATACACACCAGAGCAAAAGATGATTACAATTATGATGATGATAGTGTGGTTTGGTTTTGTGAAATAAAGGTTAATCAATTAATAGACTTTTCTCATATGGGTTAGATTTGTGGATGGTAGGTTTTATAATTGTGTCATTTTGCATCTGCTTGTGTTAACAAACTGCATATTCAATGTGCATGTTTGTCTAAAGCAAGTTTTGATGCAAATGATATGAGTATAAACACTACACTGCATGCGTGTTTAGGTTTGGCAGTAGCCTTTTTTGGCTGATAATTTTCAGCATTTTAATCCAATGTTTTAGTGATCTGAATGAGGTTAAAGGTACATTTTGCATACAATTAAATGCAACTATTGTTAGAATAATTATAATTTCTCTGCTGCTCATCACAAGCCGTTTTGTCAATTTTATAAACAACAAAATGGACTTTTATTTCTTTTTAGACATATTGTTAACTGCAATTATTAGAAGAGGTTTTGTTCGATTAAGGAATGTTAGTTTTAATGCTCAGGTGATCAGAATAGCATATTCTTGTTCATTGTAATGTAGTGGTAAAGGGAAGATTTCCACATCCAGCTTTGATTACACATGATTGAATGGAACGTTATTTACTTGTTTATGTCTAGATCAAGCATTCTTATACCACAAAAAGGCTATGTTAAAATTCATTATAATGTACATACATAGTACACTTTATGCTATGATTTGTTATTTTGCAAGTCTAGGCTTTCTGATTGTGCACTTATTTTCTGTGTTGCTGAAATTTATTTTATTTTCTTAAAAAAATGTTTTTCTTATTTGCTGAACCTTCAAAATTCTAGAAATGTATGTCTAATTTGTGATCAATGGTTCATCTTCATGATAACTTGAGTAAATTATTGAGAAAGTTATAGAGATTGAAAAGGCGGGAAGAACAGTAAATCACTCCTGCGCTGCATTGCAGTGCCATGAGGACAAATGGCGACCGAAGAATAAAGAACTTTATGTGACTTGAACTCAAACTTAAAGCTTCAAACATATTTCACTTTATATCTTTTGACCATCCGTGAAATAACATGGATTTTCAGAACAGGGTTGGCTCCAAGACTGGAGGTGGTGGTGTTGCATCGTATTCAGAGTCAAACAGAGATCGCAGGGAAAGATTGAGGCAACTTGCCCTCGAAACAATCGACTTGAATAAGGTAAGCCAGTCTTCTTTGGCTCCATAGAAACTCACTTTGTGGTGTAAGAACTAACAATGTCTAAGCAAGATACTTATATTTAAATGTTAACAATTCGATAAGATTATTCTATTGGAATGATTTTTAGTTTTTCACCATCTTGATTGGTTTTTTCTTAGGACCCTTATTTTATGAAAAATCATTTGGGTTCATACGAATGTAAACTCTGTTTGACTTTGCATAACAATGAGGTAAGATATGATCAAGGGAATATTAACTATATGTTTTCTCCAATTACCAAATTTAACAAATTACCTATCCTTTATCTCTTTTTGATTTTTTCAAAATATCACAAACCATGCCAGGTTTTTTCATCACTACATGTCTTGAAGTTTATCTGATAGCTTTTATAAGCTAACACATAACCCTTATTTCAACAGGGCAGCTATCTTGCTCATACTCAAGGGAAAAAACATCAGCAAAATCTGTATGTATTTATTAAAGCTATCTAACAGGACAATTTACACTCTTTTTGTACTTATAAGATGCTATTTGTTGACTTACTGATTTGATTTTCAGTGCAAGAAGAGCAGCAAAGGATGCAAAAGATGCTCCTTCACAGCCGGCTCCTGTAAGTTGACCCAAATATAAAACATATGCACATTATTTCGACAAGAAAGTTTTTTCGGGCTGGTATTGAAACGTTTCTAAATTCATCATGATTTCAATTCCAAAGCGTTTTAAGAGTATCTCAGAAAGATATTTAAAGTTTGATATTTTTATGCATAGTCCAGGTTAATTGCTGCAAATACACTTCATTTTTTAAATGCACATTAAACTTCCTGGATTAACAGTACAAGTTAGTTGTTATAGAAAGTGTTTTGTAAATGCATTTATCATTTATCATTTTAAGCTTCTTGAACTTCTCAGGTGTCAAAAATCGAGTATTGAACTTTCTTAACCAGTTGTTTGTTAAAAGTGTATGGATATGTGGTGTGCTTGTAGTTGAACCTGGGGCCATAGACAGGTTTGAACCTGAGGGCCATTGAGAGTGTGACATTCTTTGGAAAATTATCATACTTTCTGTGCTTGCATCTCATAATTGAATATTGCATGTTCCAGGAAAAAGCAAGAGTCAATGTAAAGAAGTTTGTCAAAATTGGACGGCCTGGCTATAAAGGTATTTTCTTTATCAATGAATAAGATAACCAGAAACTTCATATTAGGAAAACGATGTAAATAGTTTCCTATAAACGACTATATATTCGGTCGCACAAACAAGCGACCATCTTCAGAGTCAAGTTAAATCCAATGATTTATTTTTTATTTTTTATTTGAATCAATATTTTTATTTTCTTTATACTTTTAAAGTGAAACATAGGATCTAAGGCTTGATTTATGTACAGGATAATATGACATATAGGTAGTGCAAAACGTATTGATATAATCTAAGCTTTTTGGTTTGCTTTCAGTGACAAAACAACGTGACCCAGAGACTGGTCAACATAGTCTATTGTTTCAGGTAAATTTTCTTTATTCTTTTTGATTGCCAATTAGAGGCATTAATAGCTTGAATTGGCTATGTGAAATATACCCCTCTAACATATATCTTTAAATATTGTGATCTGTCTTCTATTAGGTGGGTGATTTGTATTTAAAACCATCTTTTGTACTTATCATTATCATTGAATCTATTTGCTCTTCATGGTGGTAGTGGTGAATTTTTGAACTAATTTTTAGGTTGATTATCCTGAGATTGGTGATTTGGTTGCACCAAGGCATCGATTTATGTCAGCTTACGAGCAGAGAATTGAGCCACCAGACAAAGTATGGCAATATCTTCTTTTGGCTGCTGAACCTTATGAAACTATTGCTTTCAAGGTATCATTCAATCCAACACTACTATCTTGCTATACAATTTTATTATTCAATGTTATTCACTTTTATTGAAGAAAATTAGTTGTTCTAATTTCATTAGTTAGTTTGCTTCTTCTATAGTTAGTTAGCTGGTGAGCTGTGTGTGGCATATATCTCCCCAGATATTTTCTGTTCAAAAAGCATGATCAATTTCCAGCCACATCATATTCATATATTACTATCAAAAGCAAAAACTTTAGTTACAGAAAACTGTATTTTTCAACACCAATAACTCTAACTTAACTTCTCTCACAACGACAATATCAAATTACAAATAAATTAAATTAACAGGGGGGGAACCGGGAGCCTTCACATGTGGCTTTATTTTATAAGTTGATGAATTCTCTAATATTTCTGCCTCCATGCAGGTACCAAGCAGAGAAATCGACAAGACTGAAGTAAAATTTTGGACTCATTGGAATAAAGATACAAAACAGGTTGGTGGATTTTAGAGAATTTTTATTTCATCACTGGAACCAAATGTTTATTTCCCTTATTTATCTCATTATTTACTATTCAGTCAGTTAATGAATTTTCATAAAATATATGTCATACTACCAAAGACTACGCTCATCAATTTTACTAATTCACATTGAGATGACAGATATTTGAGTCCTGTCTCCCCCTCGTTAGATTGAATTCTGACCTGAGGGAAGCAGATGAGTGTTTGAGACAGTTAGAGATTTAATGAAATAGTAATCTTTTCATCTGGGTTCAAAATTTTTATTTGACTTATCAAAAGTGTTATTGATGGGCTGATGTTAACAGTTGAATTGTTTGTATCCATGGATGCAAAAACTCTCTGTTACTCGTGTAAAATCCAATCATGCTTCATGATGAAAAGATGTTTATACCATGTGTTTTTATTGTATTATCAATAATTTAAGAGATCAAGAACTAATATTGCATTTGAACTTTAATTTCAGTTCTTTCTACAATTCCATTTCAAACTGACACCAGCCCAAATGCAACAACAGGCTGCGCAAAAACTTCAGCAGCAACAACAATTCGAGCAGAAAATCAGATCAAAGCACAACAGATCTGGACCACCTCCCTCGATCCCTCCCCCTCCTGGTGTTCCGATGCAAGGTGGTGGCCCACCACCGCCAGGTTCGGATTTCGGACGACGTGGCCCGCCGCCGCCTGACGGAATGCGCGGACAACAACCGCCGCCTCCACCGCTGATGTCACAAGAAATAGCACCACCTGGAGCTGAGCCGCCATTTGGCGGACACCCGATGATGCCGCCACCGCAGGACGACATGAGCAGCGGTGGCGGTCCACCACCACCACTACTGGGTGGCCATATGCTTCCTCCTTCACAGCAGCACGATCAGGGGGCAGCGCAGTTTGAAGACGAAGATGGTGTGGAGGAATATTAACCACACATCTGGTATGGCTGGTTTTACATTTGTTTGTCAAGCAATACGGTGCTTTTGTTTTGAACATGCGTATATTGTTTAATGCTACTGAGAAGTCTTGTCTACGAGTTGCTGAACTCTGAGACAATCTGTACTTCAACATACTTTCAACAACGTTTTTGTCTTTTATTTTGTATTACTTGCAATCATATTAAATAGAAGGTCCTCTTTTCTATTTACTCCGTTGTAACGATGTTTTAATTAAATATATTTGGTGGAGACAAAATTTGGATTTTGAATTCTTTAGCTTCTTCTGACTTCTAACCGACGAATATAGTTTTGTTATTATTGAAGCATTGTCATGGATGTAAGAGGTGGTTGATGACAGTTTGAAGGCTTGACTTTACATTGCGTCTACAAGCAATTGTTTACCGGCTAATCACTTTTACGTGCAGTAACGTTGAAATAACGCGTACATCCTTGTCAATTAACTCAGCTTCGTTGGATGTGTGGTTAGCATTTGTGCTTGCCACGCAAGTGGTTGTGAGTTCGAATCCTCTCCGGTTCCGAATGGTTGGATAAAGTGGAGGAATTAAAAGAGGGTTGGTACCTCGGGGATCTACAAGAGAAAGTAGATCCCCGGGGTACCGGATTTTTCGGCTGCCCGGTTCGGAATGATTCCCCGGCAGAAACGCCGAGAAAACCATCCTCCCCGGTTAGGATACTCAATCTAGTACCACCGGGGGACAATTGCCATTGCACAGTTGCCAACCCACTAATTTGCCAAGTGCATTGCGCACAGTCGAAACTGAATACCCAGTGGCTTTTCGGCTCTGGCATTTGTCCCACTGATATATAATCGCAAAATTACTTATGCTCTTACTTGAGCATGGTTGTATCAATTGTGGGGAAACCAACACAACTTAGTTAGCATGCGCCTACCTTTGGGGCTCGAACTGTAATGCTCTGCTTGAACTTGCCTCGCATTACGTCATCGTTTGCTTCGCTTCGGCTCAACAACAGCAACAACAGATATTTTTTCGCGCAATATGGCGTCCACGTTTGACTTGGAAAAATTTGTTCAACAGCAGCTCAAGTTGATACAGCTCGAGAGAACAGCGGAAATCGAAGAATGTGCTGCTTCTAGACGAGTAAAAAATGTAAAAGAGCTGGAGAAGAGAGGAGTATGTATTTCGAAACTCTTTCTTGGAGCCCAATGCACTGGCCTCTATGGAAAGCACCTTGTTACATTTTTGCAAAAGCAAAGAAACTTCGCAAAGAACAGCAACAAGAAGGAGAATGAAAATTTGCGTACATCGGAAGAACGCGTCACTGCTAACTGCTTTAGCAATGGTATTTATAAATTATAATTTTTTTTTCATTTTCTTTTCTTTACTTGTATATATATTAAATGTAATGTGAAATGCCAGATTTGATTAATTGTTTGTTATTGTTAATATAGGAGATATTGTTGGCCTGCAGTTGTCGAATTCGGATCCGAGTGAAGAAAATATAGCCTCTGGTGTGGTGACGAAAGTCAATGATAACTCAGTCACTGTTGCTTTTGAGGATTCAATTGATGTTTCACAGTGTGATATGTACAGGCTGATTAAACTTACCAATGATGTCACATACAGAAGACTGAAAGAGTAAATCTGAATTATTTCATTTTATTGTGTCATCAAGGGACATCTACCCCCAATATTTTAGAAAACTTGCCAAAGTGCTCCTTTTCTCTTCAAAAGGTGCCATCCCAGAAAAAAGACTGTTTTCCCCTTGTAGCCACTTTCCATGTCGAGGGGTGGCATGGAAAGTGTGTCTATGAGTAAATTTTAGCTATTCCATCTTCTACTGAGAACATGTAGTTGATGCCTGGGGGTGTTTCTCTTTTTGATTTGCTTTGCTACTGAAAGATTTCTCCTTTAAATGAATCCCAATGCAATCAAACTTTACTGCTATCTTTTCAATGCTCATTCTTATATTCAATTATCAATTTTTTTAAAAATATTGAGCCAGAACCTGAATCTATAATCCATATAACATTATTTTCGTCATTTCAAGATTGACAATTATTTTCATTCTAGGGCACTGCATCAACTCAAGTCTGATAAAAATCAAGCACAACACTTGAAGAACATCCTTTTCCACGTGACAAATATTGGTCCACCATTGTCTGCTGTCAATAAAGAGACATTTGTTCCGTTTGATAAAACTTTGAATGACTCGCAACTGGAAGCTGTTCAATTTGCCTTGAACCAAAGGGAACTTGGGGTAATTCATGGACCACCAGGCACAGGCAAAACCACAACTGTCATAGAAATAATAAAGCAGGCAGTCAAGAAATTTGATCTCAAGGTACAAATGTTATATCATCATCTTTTACAATTTCTCAATATTCTTCACATATTACTTGCTGCAACTTTGTTTTGTGATTTCTTTGTTATTTTTCCTCATTTTATTTTCTGTGATTACCTTTGGTCTATATTTTTTTACTAGCTTATCTGTTATCATTTTATTTTTCTTCAGATAGTTTATTTTTATTCTTGTTAGGTCTTGGCTTGTGCTCCCTCAAATGTTGCAGTTGATAATTTGGTAGCCAAATTGACTGGGGAGAAAATTAAGGTGTGTGATTGCAATCTCGATTAAGCTTTTTTCTCTTTATTTCTGCAACAAGGTCTTGCGTTTTCAAATATGGATTTTGTTTCTTTTTTTCAAACCAATTACTGATCTTACTTGTTTTTTGGTACTTACATTCACAGTTTATCTATTCCAGTGGGTCATCTTAATGTATTAATACATGCAAACATAATGCTAATTCTGTCTTACTAATGCTGAATCTTGGTAAATCAAGCAGCCAGAAATTTGTTTGAGTCAACAACAGATCAAGATATCCAGGATCATATCTGGAGAATGCCCAAAGCAAATTAATAGCAGTCCATAAATGGCCCCTTTTCTCTATTTAACATCAAGTTTGGTGCTTCCAAGACTTGTGTTCTTATTTTTACAAGCATATTAGCTTGCAACAACTCATGCTGTTCAAAATAGCGCAAAATATACCTGCAACCATTTGTTAAGCTGTTATGTTGGATGACGGTGTAAAAAATGCTGGATATTGGCACACGTTTCATATCTCAAGGAATTCCACTTCTACGGAGGGATGGGGGTGAAGTGTAGTCGACGTGCAGGTGTATATTCTACTTGTCTTTCAGCTAGTTCGACTTGGCCATCCAGCAAGAGTTTACAGCCATCTGCAGAAGTATTCATTAGATGCGGCATTGATGAATTCAGATTCAGCTGAAGTCGTACAGGGCGTCCGGAATGACATCAGTGAAACGCTGGTATGTTATTACGATTCTTTTTTATCATTATTTTAAATTATCTGCAACGAGATTTTTTAGATTGAACTTTTAGAATTCCAGACATATGGAAAGCTGACGTTTTGATTACTTTGTTTACTTTGTTGACTTAAATCTTTGCTTACTTTACTGTTTCTAAGTGCCCAGGGGCGTTTCTTAACATGTTCAGGTTTTAGATGGGGCGTTTATTGAATGCTCTAATATAGAGTTGTACCGTGGGCGAGGAAACACTCGTGTTTTTTCATGTAGAGATGCCTGTGCCGAGTGGGAGCGTTTATTGAAGACGGCGTTTAATAGAAGGGTGCATTTACTAACTTTTCTCTCATGCCATGAGGCGTTTATTTGAAACGGCGTTTAAGATAAAGGAGATACTGTCTAGAAGCATCACGGTAGACTTCATCCCACCATGACTTCTTGCCAGTTTCTTCTTGCATTTGCTGCGTCAATCGTTTCTGCATGCATTTGTATTTTAACATCTATACTACATTAGTCGACTGGTATATTTCTTTGTTAACAGAGTATTATTCCAACTTCAGGGTAAATTGAGGAAAGCAAGAAACGACGGAGAAGCCAGGAAGCTCAAGAATGAGTTGAAATATTTGAAACGCGAACTTCGTGAAAGAGAAAACAAGGCATTGAAATTCGTTTTATCAAATGCCAACGTCATACTGTCAACTACGACAAGCTCATCTATGGAAGGTCCCTTAAAACATCTCGAAAATGAACATTTTGATCTACTTATTATTGATGAGGCTGCACAGGCTTTGGAAGCGAGTTGTTGGATAGCACTGCCCTACGCAAACAAGTCAGTGTTATTTATTTACCAATTAGTTGTGCTTTTTATTGCTTTCCGCTTTGCATCGCTTGCTACCTACTTGACTTGCATTTGTATTGGTAAGCGCTTGATACTTGATTGAAATTACTTAATGGGGTAAAGGATTGTTTTGAGTAAACGGGATTTTTGAGTTATCGAGGGGTAACAAAGAAGCATCGCCAAAATCGAGGAAGATATCATAGAAAATGGTTGACTTTTGGAGGAATTTCACTTAATCCTTTACGTTTTCATTACCTTAGTATTATAAGATATGGTGATGGAGTTTTTCAAGAGCGAAATGATAAAGTACCTGCTAAAGTACTCTCCGGGAATATCGAAAGAGAAGCAAGGGGCTCGAGGTTGTTGTTTTGGATTGGGGACAGACGCAAGCAATGAAAATCCCTTTAAAATCGATTAGGAACTCCAATAAACCCCTGCTTGTGCCATGTATTTTGCTTCTGCCCCCACCTTGGCCCTGCAACCTTTCGTAAATGTTTTTCATCTAGCATCCCCAAAGGCTTTGATTTCCAGCAAGACAATGTTTCATTATTATGCACTTTCTTGTATTCATATATATTGTGAATTATTGCTGTTGCATGTTTACTTGTAGGTGCATTTTAGCTGGCGATCACCAACAACTTCCTCCCACTATCATATCAAAAGAGGCCGCCAAAAAAGGACTGGAAGTCACGTTGATGGAAAGGGTTATCAAAGAGTTTGGTGAACCGGTTGTCAAGATGTTAACAACTCAATACCGGTAGGTCTGGATATCGTTTAACCTAATACCGCGCGTATTTACACAGTATGAATATCACCTTGGCATATCAAACCCCTGAACTTTCTAAATGCCAACGACAAGCTGGCATTGTGATTTCTTCAACTGCTTCGTCAAATTTTCATCCTACGTATAAATCATGATATAGGGAAGTAATTTTTGTAATGCCCATATAAATTTGTTCTGCACATATAAATGTTCGCTAAAAGTTACTCATATTTAGTATTGTTAGTTTAACAGCATGTTGTTCCAACACTTCATAATCAGTAATGTTGGAGAATGAACGTTGACTTTGATGAAACACATTGATAAAGCAGTAGTCTTTTTCTCTTCAGAATGCACAATGACATAATGACATGGCCATCCAATGAACTCTACAATGGCAAACTTGTTGCCGATGAATCTGTAAGTAGCCACCTCTTGTCTGGCCTACCTGGAGTGGAAGCAACTGAAAATACAGAGATACCTCTCTTGTTTGTCGATACTGCCGGTTGCTTCATGTACGAATTACAAGAGGAAACGGAGGAATCCAAAGGTAATCATTACGAAGTCAGCATTGTGGAGGAGCTTGTTGAGTCACTTGTTTCTTCAGGTGTAAAGCAAGAATATATTGGTGTCATTACTCCGTATAATTTACAAGTGAGCTGATTTTACTTTATTTTACTTTACTTTACTTTACTTTACTTTACTTTACTTTACTTTACTTTACTTTACTTTACTTTACTTTACTTTACTTTACTTTACTTTACTTTACTTTACTTTACTTTACTTTACTTTGTATTTTCTACTAGGTCGAACTTATACGCCAAGCTCTATCATCAAAATATCCAAAAATCGAAGTTCGATCTGTGGATGGCTTCCAAGGGAGAGAAAAAGAAGCAATAGTTATGTCATTGGTTCGATCAAACGAGCAAGGTATAAACAACTTTCCTCTAGTTTCATTTCTAATCCTGTTGGTATATACTTGGTCCTTTTGGTTCAGTCAACCTAGTTACCAACATAAAACATTTTACTGCAAGATACAAACATTTTAAGGTGTAGTAATAACTATTTTGTGCAGTGATGAAACGATTTTATCCAGTGAAAAGTTCTCCTTGCAATCAGATATGTTAAGATATGCAATAGGGAACAAAACTTGAATAAACCCCACTGAAATGAAGTTTACGGGTTTATAGTCCTTGTGCGTAATTCTACAAGTGTCCCAAGGACTTTTGTCCGCTATTGTATGACGGAACCTTAACGGATACATCAATGACTGATGTTTTGACTGTTATAGAGTCTTTGTTGTATAGAGGTTGCTTTAACAAAGTTTTGATTATTATTGGGACTCATGCACTAATCATGCAAAGCAAAAGCTTGCAGTATTATACGCGCTTATTTATTATAAAGATTCGCATGTTGTTTTTAAGGCGAGGTTGGCTTTCTCAAGGAGGATAGAAGATTGAACGTGGCAATAACAAGAGCAAGACGCCATTTGGCAGTTGTTGGTGATTCGCAGACGATCAGCCATCATTCATTTCTCAAATCATTCTTTGAATATGCCATTGAACATGGCGAAGTACGTTCGGCACACGCCAGTTGTGCGCAGAAGACAACGACAATGCTGTCACATTCAAGTATTGAAACGCAAGCTGGAGGCAATGACTCTTTGGATGACTTCGATGACTTGAAATTCTCGTTGTTTAGCGGTGCGAATCGGAAAGAAATTCGAAAGAGGACTGATATTGGAAAGGGAAATGGGAAGGATTTTGATAGAAGAAATTCAAAAGAATCGAGTCATGGAATGGTTAGGAATCGTGTCTCCTTGAAGGAAAATGAGTTGGCTTCTAATGTTGCGAGGTCTCAGACAGAGAATGATTGGCCGAAAGTCAAGGAAGACATCGATAACAAGATCAGGGAGTTTTGTAGTTTGTCAACCCAGCGAGAGTTTGCCTTCGATTCATCCTTGGACGCAAAGGCAAGATTCTACGTACATGAAGTTGCTGAGAGGTTTGGCCTCGTTCACAAGAGTACGGGCGAAGGAAAAGATCGAAGGATATGTGTAAAGAAAGCATCGTGGAAACAAACTCAAGAGAATGAAGCTGGTGAGTTCTGGACGCCATTGTCATATGTTTCCATATGGGGAAATTTGCATTTCAATGTGCGCATGTGTAATTACTCTCATGGTTTCATTTCATCTTTTAGATCAAATAGTTGAAGGAGAGCGCGGTAATGACGATCATAACGATAATGACGATGGTAACGATAATGACGATCATAACGATAATGACGTTGGTAACCATAATGAGGATGGCTATGATGATGATGCAACTGCAACCAGAAATGTTTCTGAGATGGAAATGTGTGAAAATTGCAAAACAGAAATGCCAGAATCAAATCTACAGTTACACGCATTCAGATGCAAGAAGAAAGTAGAAGAAGATGATAATAGAGGGATGCCATCGAAAGCCAGTCAAATCAAGAAGAAAAAGAACAAAAAGAAAATAACAAACATTAATAAAGTTGATAAAGAAAGTGGAGAAGATTTCGACAAATTGATAGAGGAATTCACAAAGGTTAACTCAGTGTGCGCGCAAAATAAATGCAAAGCTAGTGTACTTACACTAGGCCAACATTGCAAACATTGCAAGAAGATGTATTGCTTGAAACATAGCCAGGCCGAAGTACACGGATGTACAGAGGCTGCTAGGACTGAGGCCAGGGCGAAAGCGAGGCAACAGTACGAGAAATCTTTCAGCAAGCCGTCGGATGAAATCAAGAAGAAACATATCAAACGGAAACTCGATAAAAAATTAACAGAAATGGAGACGGCAAGGACGCGAGCCAAAGAGAAGCAGAAGGAACATAAATAAGCAAGTTTTTTGTGTAATCAGTTGTGATGTCGACCATTGTTAGTCGAATGAACAACTATCGTGATGGCAAATTTTGTTATGTGTACCCCAGCGTTTTCTCTTTCAAATTGAGGCCCAGGATGGTACTGTAAAATATAAATTGGACATCCATGCCATTCTGTTTGTTGTGCTGAGGTGTCCGCTCTGTATGCCGAGGCTTTGTGCAATAATTTTGATGTTTTCTGCATAAAAAGAATGTTTCTTTTTATGGGGTAAGGGGTTTTCCCTTTATAGATTCTCCACTGTATAATATTTTCCCCGAAATCCTCAAATTGCCCCTTTCCCCTCGAATTAACTCATATCCTGGAACTTCAAGAAATGATGAATACAAATTAATGAACTTTTGAAAATGAGTTATTTATATGGCGCTTTTCAACCAATTTTACAAGCCTTATTTAAAGTTTCAAAGAAAGGAGTTGGTATATTGTCAAGTGAGAAAAGAGTGCGTGTTTTTGAAAAGGTGTATAAATATCTACAATCTTATGATTAATATTTGAACTAACTGTGATATAATTTCGTTATATAGGGCTGGGATGGAAGCTCTTTAAACCAGGGATATAGATCGTGCCATATAAGGCAACCATGCATCAACACATCAAATATTCAGCTCATTTAGCCACAATAAACACTTTGCTGCAAAGGTTTCCACAACAACAGGCCTCAATTGTATTCCAAATTCTGTGTTTATATTATACTTGCTTAAGAAATTGTTTCATTATTTAGTATTTTTCTTTTTCAGAATTTGCCAAAGAGACGGTTAACCTGTCGCGGTTTTACACAACTGAATCGACTGCCCCAGCGGACAAAACCCTTATTTTGAAATTGTATCGAATCCGCAGTCATCGTGGCTCAACCACAGACACAGCATATGGTTGTTATAAAACTGAATGCTACTACCAGCACACATTGCCCTAGTGTTGCGGGTGGGACATCATTCGCTTATCCGCATATTCATTCACCTTTATGTGAATGATCTTTATGTATGTTTATTGCTACATATTTTATAACTTAACTGTCTTTTACTGGTGGCCCGTGAGTTTTTGTTTGTGTTTTGTAGCAACAGTGAGCACGCACCTGAATCATTAAACGGCTTTGGAAGTTTTTTGAAGAGATGAAGCTATTACACATGCGCAATTCGATTCTCAAGTGTGAATTCAAATTGCGCATGCGTAATAACCCCATCCTGGGGATGTCAATCAGATTCAAACTTCAACACGCAACAAATGTGGAATTGTCCTTCCATTTTATTTTCTGGCATCGAAGAGTTGGCGCTTCAAGTAAATGGCTGTGTCTTCCCACAGCTCACTGACAGCTTTACTACCCAACCTGCGCAGCTAACCAGTTGAGGTAAATAAGTAGTGGTTAACAAATTTAGTGCGTTGTTGTTAAGTTAAATTTTGAGAGATATAACGAACCATCATCAACGACGACTAAGACATGCGGTTTTCTAAACCTCGGGTAAATTATACTGTGAAGCAGTTTTGGGTAAGAAGATTGATTGATGTTAAACGTTACAGAAAATAAGCCACGTTGCACTTACCTAGCTCCAGGCAACGTTCCTATTAACGTTTCTTGACATTCCTTCGAAAAAATCCTTCAGGACTTTGTCGTAAATTGTAGGACATGTTTTTTTTGAGTATTTGGGACTCCTAAATGCTGTTTCCAAAGGGCTCTTTTTAACCGTGCGTAGTGTGACATGGAGCTTTTTACTTCGTTGTAAACCCGGGACATCAGGGATTCTGTTTGTCGTTGTGTCCAGATTCAATTGTGTTCTTATTTTCGCCAGAAATTTATGTAGACCCACTGAAAATGCTGATGCAAGAAGGTTGTGATGTTTGAGTTTTCATTATCACCTGGAGGCATGGACTCAGTTTGGCGTGTTGAAAACCATCAATATGCCTACAACTTCTGCTGTTACTGGGTGCTTATGTTAAAGCTACATGAAATTAGACTGGCTTTTGTTGATGAATCCAACTGTAGTTAGTTAATGAACTTTTGATGCGGATCCCTTGTGATTTCATCCACATCAGCAGGAACCAGTCCCCCCTTTTGGATTTCTTCATATAGCGTCAAATGGAAATGGAATGGAACTGCAAGGGGCCAACCAATGGGAACCAAGATAATGATAAACAAAGAGAAATCTAACCAATCAGTGCTTCCTTTGAGACCCTTATCATTTCGTGTCTTTTGTTCATCTTAATTAAACGAGCTCGTGGATTGCATGTCTTACAGGCGTGAATAAATTATGATCACGACGATTGCTCAGGCCGCAACGAGCGTTCTGGCAAGTTTTATGCAACATTATTGAGGAATTTAGATTTTTTAAGCCCTGTATTTTTTAGATAAATTGTTTGTTGTTTGCACTGGCTTTTTGTTTGCTTGGATTCGAGTGGGTCATAAGGAGCGCTGTTTCTCTTGTGTTTTTAAAAACAATCGCATAATTCTGACACAATAACATAGTCTCACAAAAAATGCGAAGAAAGACACTATATGATGTTAAACTATACATGTCTGTATGACGATGCTGATAACGACTTGTTTACTTGAACTTTGAAGTCACAAAATTCACAAACCGTTTTTGAATTTTCAGCTGCCTGAGAAATGGACATGATGTTGCTGTACAAAGCTATGTTGGTTTGGATTTCTCATTTCATTATCCAAGGTATGACATCACTACATCATTCACATATTCATTAATACAGCGATACAGCGATCCACTTATCTCGTTTTCCAATGAGTGCTATTCTGTCTGTGAAACCGGTCCAATTCTAAAGGACTCTCTCTTCAGTGTGAAGTAAAACTGTTGTATTGTATCCAAATATACCCTCAATTTAATGACCAATGTTGTTTCACAGTTAACGATATAGTTGTTTTATGTAATTGTAATGCAAAGATCTTCCTTGAATTTCCAGAACTTTGAATTGAAGGATCTTCGTTTAGCTTTTGACTTCCTGGGAAGGGTATACATTAATCCCCAAAAATTTTGGACGGTTTAATTTCGGACGTTTAATTTTCGGACAGAAAATTTCGGACCAAATATCCTGTTTTTAGACAATTTCGGACAAAACTTTCGGAAAAAATATATAACCACCCAAAGGACTTTCGGATAATATAGACAGGGAATTTCTTGTAACCATCTAGCAAACTGGGTAACTAAAATTTTTAAAGGGGATTCCATTTCTATGATGTTTAACTGTTAATTTAAGCCGGGGTAACATTCTGAAAATTTTGGGGTTATCACATGATCGATGACGTAATATCACGTGGTAAGTTTATAAAAAACATCCTTATTTGCATAAACCAATTACTCTATCTGAAAGAGCTTGTCATCCTGAGCAAAAAAGTATATTACACCAATATGATTTGACTTCTGACAACGCTGTAAAACCCGTCTGAAACATGTGTGACGTCATCAAAATGGCTGCCATGACGGTTTTCGAAATAGTTGTTTTATACATTTAACCACCAGAGCAACGGAATTTTTAGAATGATAATGGCTTCTTGGGGGTAATTAAATATGCAGAAAAATATGAGGTGGGATATAAACTTGAAATTGGCCTCAATTTCATCTAAACAGGGGGTCATTTGGGTCCAGATCCTTTACGAGATTGTCGATTAATATTTCTGTGAAGACAATATAGATTCGGTTCTTGTGAGTAGTTTGAAGAGCTGAATCGCAAAGTAACTCACATCATACTCTCCAAAATTTCTTGAATGACTCTGTCAGAGTACAGTCCTTTTGCAAAACTCTTAATGGTAGCAAACAAAACATGATGAATGTAAAAAAAACAATAATAGAAATCAAACGTCAAGTTAGTTCAAACCTAGCATGCATTTTTATATGACAGCTAACAGAACCAAGTATTTTCACACTCTCTTGCTATTTCTATCTTGTGTCTGCCTATACAGGGTATTGCAGTCACTAGTCTAAATTATTGCTTGGTCAAAAAACCACATCGGAATCTTGAGGAAATATACTTCACAACCCCTCTTTATATCAAATCCCTCTTCTCGGGCCTCAAACGTTAAATAAATCCCATCTCCCGGGACTTGATAGAGCTGTTACGGTGAGCAAGTAATTACCCGGGGGTGTTTGTTTGAACAGTGGCCATATTTATGAGACATATGCAGTTGCTTTTTTATTTCAGAGTTTAGCAGCAACAATGTTTACAATGCAGTGCACACTCGTGCCGTTCACTCTGCCTATGTTATTGGAGAAGGTTGTCTTGATATGACTGTATGTCACAAAACAGTTTGTCACCTTCAGATGGACGGCACCGTACACGAGCGTGTCGAGAACATATTCAAGGCTGGCATGTTTTTTTCCACGTTCACGTACCCCGGGTTCGTGCACAATGAAAACAAATACTTTAATACGTACGATGGAGATCCGTCATTACTTGTCAGGTGGTTAAATGCGATAACAGAAAACACCGTGATTCTCGGCTGCATTCGAGACGACGGAACCAAAGCAATGGACCAAGCAGCATGGCAAGCATTGGTCTGTATATGGTTTATGTTCACATACATACTTCGTTGTAGAGATATGTATCCCCAATAACTACTAGGAGTGCCTTTTACAAAGGGGTTCAGTCTAACTGTTCTTGGCTTATTTTAGGAATCGATTGGACTTGCCAAACCTTATTCAACTGTGTACAGAACATCCATGGCACTGATTGGGTTCAAGGGCAGTTGGCCTCATGGCATAACAAGATCAAAGACTGATGTTTCCAAACAAATTAGTGTTCGATTAAATTATGGTAAGATAGTTTGTTTGGCATATTACATTGTGGAAGTCTTTCAAAACAACCCCGCAGTTGTTGGGTTGGGGGAGGAAGGGGGCATTTTTTAGTGATTTTTATGATTATTTTTTTTATTTCAGTAATGCCACCCAGACATGTCACGCTTTCATTATCAAATAGCAACGAATTAACCGTCAGTTGGCATGGGGACAGGTGTAAATCCAACGACGTCATTGTCCTTTACAGTGCAACGACTCGGACGTCGCTCACTCATTACAACAAAACGGTCAAGTGTGATAAGCGGTACACTGTTCTGAGTTCCTTGCTTGCCGATAACTTGTACAACGTCAGTGTGCAAATGTCTGAGTCTCGTGAAAATCACACCGCAATACAATCAAATCCCTTATGGTTGATCGTCGGAAATAATGCCATAGGTACGCACACTTATGCCTTGAATTAGCACCTGGGCGCTTATGCTTAGCTTTATTAGTTATCATTTCATTTTGATTTTCTTAGATTTTGACATGTTCCCCTTTTAGGCTGTTCACGTGGTTATTATCAGTTCGTTTTGAAAGTCGATGGCCGAAAGGTTTGCATTCAGTTTGAAATTTGTTCTTTTTTAATTTCCCAGTTGGGTTAATTCTCCAGGAACTTGCAGTATTACAAGTACGAGATCGTTTATTGTATAAGTAATGTACCCAAGAGTAGTTAGCTACGCGTGCGTCTTTGAGGGTGACAATTTCACATCAATTGCCGTGCAATTTTGGCCTAAGCTAGACGTTGCCTTTAGCAAAAGTCAACAGGCGACTCTGTAATGCTGCTTGAACAGAGAAGTAGCTAGGTAACATTTGTTTAATCAATACGAAGAAATTGCATTAAATATCGTCTCTATTCTCTGTTGGCAAACTAGTAGTCACAACTCAGATAGTGACATAAAAATTCGAATATATAATGGCCTAAGCCTAAATTATCTTTTTGGCCTCCCTTTCATATTAGCCTCCTCTTTTCAGAAACATGTGGCATTCATTGTATCTTCATTGTATCGAGCACCATTGCATTTTTGAGCCTTGTCATTTCTTTGTTAAAGTTCAAGCCTGATGCCATGATGGTTTCTTTTAATCTTCATGGTGCTCTCTGAGAGTTGGATAAGTCTGAATGCTTTTGTGAGCAAAGCTCAATATGTTTAACGTACCATGTGCGATTTAATTGTATTCAGCTCGACCTTTAACTTTGTAACCAGGAATCATCATAGAGTGTGCCGTAAATTTCTTTTACATTCATTCTATTCCAGGACACATTTGATTTTGACTCGAATTTATGGGAAGATAACAATAAGATACTGAACGACCAAAGTCAGCACAATGGCTTTGATAGCACCGAATGCAAGACAAGGAATTTCGTACATAAGAGGGCATTAAGGATATGTGCTGTGATGAGAGATCTCTCCAGCAATCGATTGACGTTCTCAGAATTTTCTGTTCCATCCGAGAAGACAATGGATGATTGGCAAAATGGTCCATCATCTCTCACTGGGTCCCTTGCCGCTTGGAACCGGTTAATACCAGATGGTAATGTATAGCTATTTATTTTCAATATAGTTCTTCAAGTTGATTGTAACTACAGTTAACACGTTATCTTCAATTTTACTGTAGCTATAGTTGAATCTTATATGTACGTTAAGTGGAATTTCTCGATATTGTGAACACATCTTTATGTCTTGCTTCACTCCTAATCGCTTTATGTATCCCTTATGTTACCCTTGTTACTCAACTCGAAGACATTTCCTATTCTCTTGACTGTTTGGCTTATCAAGGTTTGATCTTTACTCGTGTGAAAAGATAGTACCATACAATGAAATGGAAAAATTAAGAGCATGTTTTTGTCTGGATTATAGGCTGGATCATTGTCTTGGATTGAGATTTGAGATCATGGACTAGGGATTATTGCATTTGATTGCGAGCTATATATCATGGTTTACTATTTACAGTCTTGGATTATGGATTATAGATTATAGATCACGGTTTACTTTTTAGGAATGCCTTCTCTTCATCAGATGTGCAAGCAGGGGTTTAAGAGGCATTATCAGGACCAGCGATCATCAGCAAAATTTCGATTTGGATTCGCCGCTGATGTGACACAGGATTGCAATTTTTACGAGGTTGTCGGTGGTTACGGCCTACAAGAAGGCTCCACTCGTGTATCAGCCGGTTTTATTGATACCAGTGGAAACACCGCGGTTATAAAAGAGACATTTGGATATATCCTCAGTAAGTGCTCGTGTCTTTTACAATTACAATTTTTTTGACAGAGTAATAGTAAAAGTTTTCTAAATGGCGATTGTCCCTCCGCATATTCCCATTCTTTTCCAGTTCCATATTATCGCGATGCGTTTTGGGGTGGCTGGAATAAGTGGGCAGTTTGCAACAGGGCTTGCGGGACCGGTACAACATTTAGATATAGGCTCTCACACAGTGGTTTTGGAGGAGGTCGAACATTGCCAGCCAAAGATAACCGGACAACGACTTGCAAGATTCAGGATTGCATTCGTAAGTAATGCACTGCTCTATTCTACTTTGCAAGTGGTCTATTGTAACTATAATGGGTGACAAATACGCGACAAAGCATGGGTAACTATACTAAGTACCTGGGACACCTGAAAAATTCGTTCCCTGTGAGCAGATTGCGACCCTCCGTTACCCACAAGCAATGTGGTATTGTGCAACATTCTTTTCATCTCCGTGCCAAATGAAATTTTGCGATATTGAATACAACAATCTATAGAGACAATATTTTTTGGGGGAGGCGGGGGGGTGAACTATGCGTGTAAAACTTGCAAGGATCCCAAGAATCCCAAGTGCAAATTTCAGAAAACCCCATCGGATGCCTGTTGGATCGTCTGATGGGAGGTATCCGGTTCAAATAAATTAGCAATTCAATAAAACGTTCAGTTAACCAAGTTAATCTTATATTTAATGGGAATATATCGAATTTATGACATGCGTGTTAATGCGATTTGACATTGTTTTTGATCCACAGCACCCGCTCCTGAAAATATCAAAGCCACGATGGTTTCTAGCACATCCATGAAAGTCGAGTGGGACGATATTCCGCGCAGTAGCCTTACCAACGAAAAGCTACACTATAAGATCTTGACTAACGGGCCAAATGGACAAAATTGGAACATGACCGCAACTTTCCATGTGTACTACTTCAACAGCCTAAAGCCGTATACGCTGTACTGTTTTCAAGTTTTATTGGTATTGCAGAGCAAGGTTGAAGGCAATATAAGTGATTCCACGTGTGAACGCACAGATGAAAGTGGTAAGACTCCCAAACCTTTAAATCTTTTAGAACCCCATTTACACTGTAAATATCAAATGTAAGCTGTAGTGCAATGTTTGTATATTCGCATACTCATCTTTATCATCTTTATCAGTGTGGAAACATTTGGGTTTGATGCCTTTCGCTAGTTACAGCCTTTCTTTGTGACATCTAATCTATCACGCCACAAAGCGTTGAATGCATCTCCCTGCGCCACAGAAACAGACCTTTGATTAGCGCCCACGGGCGTCTGAACAATTGAAGCATAAAGCGAGAACACTTTTTCTGCTCTCGCGCCAACCTATATCAGTAACAACAACAGCAACAACAATAATGATGATCATAATGATTCTTTTAGTGCCACTGGATCCACCAGCCAACATAGCTGGCTCGAATGTAACAGCATGGTGTTTGCTCATAACATGGAGTCCAATCCCAACCGAACGAGCCCAGGGAATTATCACGAAATACCTCATCAACTATTGGAAACAGAGTGGTGGTAGTGCAGGAACTCTCACAAGAACAACCACATCGAATAGTTCTCTAGAAATCTGCGAACTAGAGCCGTACACTGCCTATTCGTTTAAAATATGTGGATTCACAAGGATTGGAAAAGGTCCCATGTCCATTCCTGTTACTGGGGTTTACACAGATGAATATAGTAAGAAAATTATTCAATGTTTATTTAGTTATCTATTCACTTCACCGTTATTTACTTACTTGCCATTCCTCAATCGAATAATATGTGAGAAAATACGAGATTTTTAAAGGAGGGGTGAGGGGGTATATTACTGTTTTGTTGCCACCCGTTCTTTACCACTATCTTCATTTTTTCTCTTTTTCTACTCCTCGAACAAACGTTTACCACTTCATTTGCTTTATTTTAAGCTGCTTTTCTTTAATCGTTGTTTATATACTATTTTCGTGTATAGCATTTATCAATGCCTTAGCATGCTTTAGTCTGACTTAATAAGTAAGCATCCATCTTTACTTTTCTGCTGTAAATACTATCTACCTGGCAAATTGTTTTCTTTCGCCACCGACTGTTTATGTTTATTCCCACACAGCTGTTTACTTGCTGCATGTTCATTTAATTACCTATTCATTTCTCGTTGGGTTTTATTAGTTCCTTCGGTGGCTCCATCCATTGCCTCAACCGAGCACACCAGTTCCACATCAATGAAAATCAAATGGCAAAATCTAGCTGCGCCGTATTGGCGAGGAGTACCTTATATGTACGTTTTATACTATGTTTTGAAAGACATTTACACTGTAACTGGTGCTGCCAGCAATGTCTCGTCTGCATTCACCAACTATCCTGCCACAGAAATTGAACTGACACAGCTCGAGAAGTATAAATTCTATGTCATCTGGATGTGTGCATTCACAATCAAAGGATCTGGTATTGCAAACTCCACTACGAAGGAGCAACGAACTGACCAAGATGGTGAGTCAAACCATTTTACTTTTGGTCAGTTGGGCCTTGGTGGTTGTGCGTTTAGTCTACAATTTCTTGATATCTGCGCAGTATTGGCTTCTTCCGATTTTGCTCTGGCTTACATTTGCCTTTTCAGGTTTCATGTTTGATCGTAATATTTTGAAAACCTGTTGAGACGGTTTATTTGTTTTGATTTTATTTATAAAATGATGCGAGATATGTGTGAAACTGAAGGCATTGCTGGACATCAAGTTTCAAGGCAACAACTTTGGGACACTTATTTTTGCCACATTAATTGATTATTTGTCCTATTTCTCGCTTCTTAGAAATTTAATGAATTTGGAACCGCACTAACTTTTGATACCCCTGATATCTCAGTTCGATTCTTTTTCAGTTCCAAGCAGAGGACCTGATGCTAGAGCCCATAACAGCAGTTCATTCAGCATCATAGCCAATTGGACCGAACTTGAATACGAATACAGACTTGGTATACTGCTTGAGTACAGGGTCTTCTGCACTAATCTGAAGACGAACGTAGAAGTGACAGTGGGTGTTGACGCTGCTAAGCTATCAGCCGAAATAAAGGATCTTCTTCCATTCAAAAATCACAGTGTAGAAGTGGCTGGTGTTACATCGAAAGGTGTGGGAACTCGTGGTACTGCCGTGTACACACTAACAGATGAATACAGTGAGTTTATTGAGTGGACAAATTTAATGCTATTTTAGTTTGCTTACTTCTATTTTTATGTCCATGCACTGCAACCCTTCTTGCTTTAGCATCTTTGGGTTTGTTGTTTTTGTCTGCTTTTCTTTTCTATCCATTGCTTTCTTACGTTTTGCATTTATGTTCTTTGTTTGCATATGCTTCGGTTTTGTCTGCGTCATCTAATATACTTTTCTTTTCTTTGTATTGCTTTCCTATTTTACCTTTTCTTTGCCCTTCCTTCTTATGATTTGTCTTCATATGCTTGCATTTTGGCTTTGATTTTCAGTATTTTTCATTGATCTTGCTCCACATGAAAAACACATTTTGTACTGATGAATTTGATCTATTCTTCCTCGTGCTGTGTAGTGCCAGCTTACCAAATTGGGTTTGAATAATACTGACCACTGAATACTGATCAAGGAATATTTCTTTCCCACACTCGAATCCAACGAATTTGCAAATTATTTTAGCATCTTTGCTTCTACTAATTACATTTCTTTTTCTCGATTTTCTTCAGAGCCTTCGGCCGCTCCACCAAACTTTTTCGGTGTAAACATCAGTTCGTATGCCCTGAGATTGAACTGGTCTCTCATACCAAGCGACCACCGGCTTGGAATAATACGTGGCTACACGATAATGTACAAGAACACGTCTTCAGAAGACGACCACTGGAACACCACCGTCGTACACAGCGGACACCTACGTCATGCAGAGATACACAACTTGACGGCGTACACATTCTATTCACTTAAAATCGCCGGCTTCACAAAAATGGGCGACGGAACATTCAGTGATGAAATTGTTGTCAGAACAGACGAGGACGGTAAGTCTTGTGCCATTTTTGATGTAGTTCAAGTGACCAACTGTTTAGTTTATTTTACCAGGAATGATTCTTCAAAGCTGACTGAGTCTTCTTCAGATTGCAACGTTCATTGCATTTTTATTTAATCTTCTAGGATCTCTTGTGGCTTGTAATCTTTTCAATTGTTTGTAATAATTTTTTGAAATAGGAGGCGCCTATTCAATATTTTATTGGAGCAGGGAAGCCTTTATAAAATTTGACTTAATGACACCAACGGGCGTTTACTCTTTACGCCAATGGAAGCATTGCTAACAATGTCTAGCTGCCATTGATTTGACAGTTGCTTATGGACTCTGCTTTTTTCACAGCACCATATGAGCCACCGCGATCTTTGAAAGCCTCCGAAATCAATGCGTTTAATGCCATCATAAACTGGAGTCCCCCCCACTCTTCTGCAGTTAGAGGCATCATTCGCGGATACAAGATAATGTACACAGCAGTTTATTCGCCGCTAGATTTCACAAGCCACTTGCTGATTACGAGTAATAATAGACGCCGGAGGTCTCTTATTTCCAAGCCTCTGGACCTAAATCAGTATGTTATACTTGATATTTTGTATATTTTTTGTCTTTAATTGTTAACTGTAGCATTATAGGGTATTGAATTATAGGACTTTAGTGGGTCAAAGTAACATCTTAAAATCTAACATCTTGTGGAAAATAATTCCCGAATTCTCCCGTTTTCCATAAAATTCCCAAATTTAACGAATAAGAGTATCAATAAAAGGCATTCAATTTTCCCAGCTTAAAGGGTAATTTTTAGTAAATACACCCCTGGGTTTCATTTGTACTAACCCCTTCCCCTCTTCAAGCAATTTTCAAAACCTTCCGTTCTCCCCTTACCACCACCATATACGTTAATCGTTGTAGCATTAAGCAGTCACATATGCCCCTTTATACCCCTTATACCCCCGTTTGCGTGCTACCCCATGATTATTAACGATAGCTTTATCTCTCTTCGTGGTTTTAGGTACAATGTTACGGTCAGTAGCAGCCAGTTTCATTTAGATATCCGGGATCTGCAAGGTGCAACAAACTACAGTGTCGAAATATTGGCATTTACCATTCGTGAAGGTGTAGTCAGTGCACCACTCTATATCTATACAAAAGAAAATAGTAAGTTAATATATAATGTTATAATACATCCTATCCTTTATTCTTTCGAATATCCTAGATTTTATATTTCATCATGTATCAATTTTGCCCTATCCCATTCTATTTTATGACATGCTGTTCCATTTTACTAACATTATGCCAATGCTATACTGTATACTGTACAATGTTATTTTATGCTATACTAATGATGGTATACAATACTATGCTATGTTATTGTATGCCATGGTATGCAAAACTATGTTATGTTATACTATGCTATTATATAATGGCATATGCTATACTGTACTTTGCTATACTATGCTATACTATGCTATACTATGCAATTTATGTTAAAAATTGCATTTACATAAACTGTATAATCAATGATTTACCTGAATTTTAGTTCCAGCAATGGCCCCAATAAATGTTACAGCTCACAACGCGACTTATACAAGCCTGATGGTGAGATGGAAGCACATTTTTCCAGCATATGCGCATGGAAACATTGAAGGATTTCTCGTCTACTACCAGCTGGGCAATCACAGCGAAGCAACTGCTCACAAGGAGTCGCAAATTGCACGAAGAACATTCCTTGAAGTTACACATCTTCATATTTTTGCACTGTACACAATACAGGTTGCTGCGTACACGAAAGTTGGCATTGGCATCAAAAGTAAACCTGTTTATGCAAAAACGGATGAATGGGGTAAGTTCCCACTGGCATTTGCGGTTTCAAACTGTCTTACCTCGACTTTCGCAATTTTTAACTCTGTACCTATTTCATATAGTTCTCTCGTAGCTTTATGCAGATGTAGACAAGACACTTACTTATAGCTTCAGTTCTTCACAGATTTATTTAGGTTACCGAACTGTCCTATCCACCCGTCCATACCCTCGATCAGCCCTGTTTGGTGTTCTATGGCTGTCTATAGCTTTACCAAGCTCCTGGATCCCTAGTTGATTTAGCTCTCAGAAGCTTTTGTCTAACCCTCTGTTCTAGTTCTTGAAACAAATTTGTTTATACCTAGTTTAATATGTACCTTTATATTACTTTAATTAATTTGTTTTGATGTTTAATGAAGATTGATTAATGTTTAATAATTCTGCATGTCACTTCTCTTTTTCTTCTAGTTCCATCAAAAGCACCTGACAGCATAGTTGTGAACAGCTACTTGAAGTCACGCGAGTTTGATGTTTCGTGGAGCCATTTGGACTACAAATACTGGAACGGCATTCCACTTGGCTATCAAATTGTGGCAACCACTATTAGCATCGGTGGAGTGAAAGTCAAGAAATCGGAACGACTGACGCACACTTTGAGGGTTGACAGCCATTTCAACAATGTCAAATTCAGCAACATGCAATCTTATTGCATGTATGGAATCCAAGTCAGCGCTTATACGAGAAAAGGAGTTGGGCCTTCGAGTGCCATGAAATATCTCGGTAAGTGTGTGCATTTATATATCGGACATCCACGTTGTATTCTGCTGTCCGTTTTAAAAGAAGGTTGATTAAAACAGCTACGACATGAGTGAACCAATGTTACGTCGCACATATGTGGTTTTTAACGGAGGCTCCACTGTGTATTGCTATATCTTTATACAATTTCAGTGTGTACCATTTTGTTGCCACCAGAAAATGCAAGCACGATAGAGTCTCATAGTATTGATAAATAGTACTTCTATTCGATGTCTTTATATCTCAAAGCGTGACATATAATTTACTGTATACAGTATTTCCAATGACTATTACCATGTAATCTTTATGTGTGATGTCAGACCATATAGCAAGTGCCATATAGCAGATGCCATGCTAAGTAACATAGTGTACCACGTTGTGTATGCAATAGATCAATGTTCTGTTTCGTACTCTCATCTCCTAGAAACATGCTACCTTACAAAAGGCATTATGTCCACATCTTGGATAGATCACATGCCCATGATCAAACAAAACCCGCATGGCAAGACTGCTGGCGGACAACAAATCATGGGATTCCTCCCACCTTTGTTGCTGAAAATCTTAAAGCAATGTTCAGGTCTGTGCGCTGAGATCAACATCCGAAACAACGGCACGCTCGATTTTCAACGGGACGGTCACGGCAGGCCTGCGAGAAAGAGCAATTTGCAAGAGTTACTGGCAACAATGAGCAGCAAGACGGATCTAATGTTCCCAGTCCTTAAGCCGAGCTATTCTATCGAAGATTACAAGTATATAGAGATTATGTCAATGAGTAAGGTTGTGCTGGTCGAAGGAAAACCATTGGTCAATACCATTGGCTTGGCTGTGAGTAACAGTCTGTCACCAATGCTCTATATGCTACTCGTGTTTGTTCTATTCTGCCTTTTGGCTGGTTGCTGTATGTGGTTGCTGGTAAGTACAGTTCAATCTATAGCACTTACGAGTAGCGCGCTGCCATCTCAACCGGTTTTATGTCTCTGTTGTTTTGCCAGTCAAATCCAGTATGAATCGCAACCCTTAATGTTCTAGCCTTAAATTAGTCTTTGATGTTCTCAACCTTCGAAACAGCGTTCGTGGAAGCAATTTTTGAACGCGCGCAGACTTTTTTAGGATCAAATTCCTGAGTTTTCTATTTTTTGATTTGTTGTTACAGCACCGCCGTTTCCCTTTGTTCCTAGGAAAGATATGCTGATTCAGATGAAGTTAGAAGGCATCCAGTATATGGGATCTTTGATGGTTTCTACTGGGCGTTTGTCGTTGCTACAACTGTAGGGTGCGTCTTGTCAGCCATATTGTTTTTCCTTTTCCTCTTTATGCATTGGTTGTTCTGTTTTTGTTTTTGCTCATCTACTCTCTCCCTCCCTCTTTCTCCATAATTTCCCCTCGTCCACACGTGCTGAACATGAATATCCTTTCGTTATGGTCCTTACACGCTTCTTTTTTTTAGTTATGGCGACATAGTTCCATCGAGAAATCTCAGTCGAATATTTTCAATGATTTGGTCTCTGATTGGCCTAATATTGGTTGTTTTTTTGACTGGAACACTTACATCTGTCCTGACGTCTTCAGAATCTTCAGTTAAAATTAAAACCGTGCCAAAATCTGGGGTAAGTTCCACTTCCATCATTATTCTCACTACTGCAAAGCATTTCAAGTTGCCGTGGCCATCAAGGTAGCTTCTTCCATTGTTTGGTATAACCTTTTGTAGCTCCTTCTGATACTATACTATCCAGTCCAGCTTTTTGTAGTTTAGCAGTTTAGCTCTTTGTAGACATGAACGCTTTCATGCAGCTCTGGTTGCCTTTCACTAACTTTTTACAGCTAAACATTTTTCTCTTCTGTGCTCTCAACTTTCTCAAATTCACATTTCTTTCTCTGGCGCCGTCGATGTCTCTGCAGCTTTATATCAGCGCCTTTTCTTCGTAGACTTGTATTTTTCTTTTTAAATTCTTATATGCCTTCTTTGATAATAAGTTAATTCATATTATGTTATAGTACATTCTAAATTGGTCTTTCTTCCATCACCAGGTTATTGAGATTTCAACGTTTAAAGTCATTTATTTTTTCACAGATTGGCATGGTGAAAGATTCTTGGGAGTTTCTCGTTGCCCAAAAGAAAGGAATGAAAATTGGTATGACGTAATTAATGATGAAGGTTTCAAGTCGTATGCTACTTCATGAACATAGCTATTACGTTACAACGAAACTTATGGGTTCATTCAGCTACATCCTACAGTTGCAGTTAGCTACATCCTTTCAATTGGCCCTAATGTGTTAGTTATCTTCCATGAGTAAATTATGTGTCCAAGCATCTTTCCATTAATGTAAGATGCAACATGATCTTGTTAATGCAAAGCTTAGATAATATCAACTCTCACTTACTTAAAATGTTTTGGCAAGGGCTCGAACATCTACTTTTCTTTTTTAAACCCAGCCATGTTTGCATCTGTCTCTTGGTGGCTCGCGTTATGAAGAGGATACTGAATTTTCGTTGACATTTTGGTGTTTGTTGAAATTCCGTTTTTATATGTCGTTAGATAAGAACTACAGCGACTATATGGAGTTGTTGAATGCTGTTGGAAATGGGACAGTGAAGAATGGTCTTCTGGATGTTGATGTTGCAACCATTTGGAGTGAAAAGCTTGCCAAAGAATCCATATCAATAAAAGCTCTTGTCAACCTGGGTGGTAGTATGGGCATTTTTGCAACTGGAGATGCAAGAAAATTGGCCGGTTGTTTCAGGGCAGGGATAAAAGAAGAATCGGGCTTCATTCTCAATGAAAAAATACGTGCCATTCAGGTCAGTAACATTATATTTTATGCAGATAAAGTAGAGTAGCTCAACAAAATGCAGGTGTGTATGGGAGATAGAGGCACCATTATCCCATTTGTAAATTAAAACGTTGGAAATGACGTTGTACTTTACTTGTCCCTCACCCTGCCTGAATTCTCGAGCTATGTCTTCACTACCGTGTTAATCGAATGATGTGGCAGCTGGCATTTTAATCTTTTCTCTAATGCTCTAAACATTAAGAGTTGATATTTAATTGTAGCATGCCTTGGAACTACCCATATTTATATAGCACAGGCATTCATTTAGCATTTAAGATTCATATTTAAATGTATGTGCTCCATAGTTATGCGTATTTGACTGTGTTTTCATCGTGAACCATCCTTCAATTCCACTCCAGATCGAAACAGCTCATATCAGTAAGCAACTTCAAGTGAATACCAGCGCTTCCACTGCAGTAATCACTGTCGCCGATACAGGTCCCAAATTCTACAGCTGGGAATCAACTGTCATGCAGTTTTATATCAAAGGCGGCGCCATGATTTTAGGAGTCTTTCTGGTTCTTGGCTCCATTTACGAAATTATCAGATGCATCAGGAAGCGAAGAGGGAAAAATAATTCTGTCAAGCCTCGTTTTGGTTTGTCTCAATTTTACATTGTATTGTATTTAGATGCGAGGATAGGCTAATTGTTTGGGTTGCGTGGAAGTCATTTTATGGATTAACTGTTGTGTCAATATTTGCCTTTTGCTTTAGAAAAGGAAAGGCTGGCTGGCATCATGCTTTCCCACTTTGGTCATGCCCAGTCCTCGACGCAATACCGTAATGCTTCGAGAATACGTCAAAACACTATGAAAAAGCAATTATTCGCTCTGGGCGTTTATTGGAAGGTCTTGTAATAATTTTCTTCATCTTTCAGGTGTAAACGAAGAAGTGAATGCAGGTCCTTCAGATGAGGAGCCAGCTGAGCATCGTGATGAGCCAGCCCAGTACGAGAACATATACCCTTCTCTGACAAACCTCGATGACAATGCGAGCTTGGATCCCTATGCACAGCTAATGGAAAGTTTATCATCAACAATACCCGTCCCTTCAGCATCTGTAGTGCCCAATGCAACAGTCAATGATATTGTGGAGGCAGAGACAAGCGTGTTGATAGAAAAACTCGCTTCCAATTTCGTGGAAATCATGGATGAACTCGAAAACTTGCACGTACAGGAAAGACTGAAGTTACAGCGATTGAAATGGGACTTGTATGGAATGTATAAGTACGTTGATCCAACTGATTATGGGGTTCCTTTTGACTTTGAGTGAATATTTGAAAAGTTTGCTTGCACACCCTCATCATTTGCACATGACTTGTTGTTGACTCTTTAAATTTATGTTTTGACACCCTATGGCATTGCACACGTGTTGTAAAAAATTGACGTTGACTTTGCTTTGGGTACCCTACGGTTTCTTTTTTGAAACCCATTGTGATAACTGACAGCCGTTTGATTTGAATTACGAATCAACCAATCAGATTGAAAGGGACGAAAATTTAAACAAAAATCTGATCCAAGCATTTTTTTGCACTCAAACCGTTGGACAACAACGAAAGGCGAAGCTTCACTTCACATTTTCCATTTCTGGCAATTCTTGGCTATAATTTGCACTATAATATCTTATATTTTCATTGTGAAATACCACTTCAAAATGTATAAGAATGCGAAGGACAGATATCGACCAAGTGCAGTTAAAAGCTCTGCAAATACGGCCTTGGAAGGTGGAACAGGACAGGCTGAAATCGAAGCGATCATCGTTGATAGAACTCGTAGGCCACACAAGCAATACATGAAGGGAAAATTTCTTGGCAAGGCAAGTTGCTTTTGCAAAAAATTTGAAACAACACTATACTATACTGCAGTTCGAGATTTTTCTGACTTTTTTAAGTTTCAATCTGTGATAATTCTGATTGTTTAAATTTTATTTCTATTTAAAGGGTGGCTTTGCGAGGTGCTATGAACTCACTGATATGGACACGAAAGAAATCTTTGCTGGAAAAATCGTAGCAAAATCTATGCTCACCAAGCCTCATCAGAAAGAAAAGGTTTAATATTTTGCATATTTGGCCCATCAAGTATTATTATGTTTGAGATTGATTTACCGGAGAAATTTCCGTTGTCAAATAAATTTCAAATTCTAACCGTCAGTTACGCCGTTGGGCCAGTGTTGGGTTTCAATTTTCATGCCTCCAATCCAACATGCAATGTAACATGTCCAAGTTTAATTTTTCAATACTAAATAGGTATCCATTTGTAACTTTTATACAAATAATAACTGATTTTAAATACTCTCGCATAAAATCCCCTAATTGAAAAGTCTTTGATGAGAATTATTTGAAAGCAAATGTTTTAAATAAGTTGCTGAATATGAAATGAAATTGAAATTTAAAGGTAATACCTATTATATTGGTGAGAAGCTTCTAAGATATTATAGAATTGACTAAAGTTTCCCATCTCAGTAGATTTTCCTTAGAAACTGTGGATACCCGGAGGAAAATGCCAGTTTGATTAAAGTTTCAGCGTTTTATTCAGTTTGAAATATGGCCCTTGCTAGTTTGAAATTTCACAATGGTTAATGAAAACCCCACTATGGCTAGTTATTTGTGAAAACAGATCTGATTTGGGAAATGCTGAATGAAAGAAAATGTTAGTTTCATGAACAGCTGCCTAATTCTGAATATCATTATCAGTGTAAGCAGTAACATTTTATTTTTATAGATGTCAATGGAAATAGAAATTCATCGTTCTCTAAATCACTGCCATGTTGTTGGCTTTCATAGCTTTTTTGAAGACAAGAATTTTGTTTATGTAATATTGGAGCTTTGTCGCAGAAGGGTGAGTAAAAATACATCCACATTTTTCTTTATTATTTTTATACATGTAAGCTTTCCATTAGTTTTAAAATGATTGGTATACTTTTTGAATGTCTATGCATGATATTAATTTTCATCCTTTGCTTTCTTAGTCTATGATGGAATTGCACAAGAGACGAAAGGCATTGTCTGAGCCTGAAGTGAGATATTACATGAAGCACATTGTTGAAGGGTGCCGCTATCTGCACACCACTAATATCATTCACAGAGATCTCAAGCTCGGCAATTTGTTCTTGAATGATGAGATGGAAGTGAAAATTGGAGACTTTGGACTGGCAGCTAAATTTGAGGGAGAACGTAAAAAGTTAGTGTTTATCTATTGATCCAATAAACTTCTTGACTTTTTGTTATGTTGTAGATCTTTTAGTAGTTTTTCAGTACTGGGATAGTAATTTGATGTGTATGCATTTATTTTACGTAGAACACTTTGTGGAACTCCAAATTACATTGCTCCTGAGGTTCTCACCAAGAAAGGGCATGGCCATGAAGTTGATGTCTGGTCATTGGGTTGCATACTGTAAGTACATCCATAAGACGTTCTACATTGGAACCCTGATAACATTCCTCTATGCCTGCTGATAAAAATCTACCTGTCTCTTTAACATCGTTGACATGTGATGATGAGATATTTTGCTTTGCAAGGTATACTCTGCTGGTTGGCAAACCACCATTTGAGACCTCATCATTGAAAGAAACATACTTGCGTATTAAGAAGAATGAGTATTACATACCAGCCAAAGTATCTCAACCAGCACAGATGCTGATTATTAAGATGTTGAGACCTGATCCCACTGCCAGGCCAACCATGCACCAGGTATGCAAGATTATGCTCTTAGTGTGCTCTTACTTTGCTATGCTGTAATGTGTAATGAAAAAGTGGGACCTTGTAACACTTGTACCTTTGGATTTTGAAGAAATGGACAAGCTTGCTCTGAAGCTATTTACATTGACCTGTGGCATTTACATTAGCAATAATGTTATGTATCTCCTCAATTAGGTGGCTGTATGTGCTAATTAATTCCAGCATTTTTAGGGAAGCATTTATTTAAGGGAGCATTCATTGCAACTTCAAGAACTTGAAAGACCCATTTTAGAAATCAAGCAGTCAAGTTATTTTTAGGAAAACTATCATTTCAACTCAGTACTTAAGAGGGGTGATTATTTCAAAATATTGTGTGTGGATGGGGTGATTATGACGAGGGGGTTGTTTAATTGAAGAAATACGGTATGCACATATCAACTATCCATCATTGTGACCATTTTTATTTTGATCAGTGCATGTCTGTTTGTTACATTTGCTACCTTGTGATAAAGCCAGGTTGGATTTGTTTGACTTACACAAGCAAATACACCCTGATGCAGCTATTGATGTTGATATATTTAGACAATTGTTATTTGCTATTATTATATGTTGCCTTGATTGCAGATCATACATGACCCGTTCTTCCAAGGCTACTGTCCATCAACATTGCCAGTCAGTTCCCTGACGATGGCCCCACGTTTCCCTGATATGCCATTATCATCAGGCACAACTACTGGTAATTCTGTGCGAAGACCGCTGCAAGAGAATAATGGCCGATTGAATACAATTGATGCTGTTTTGAGATCGATACCAGAAGGCAAAAAGACCGACATGAAAAGCAATGTCAGCCATGCAGTGTGCGTAAAAGATGGAATTGGTCATGATGTAATTGAAGACCAATGCATGGAGCCAGATTGTGGTATGTTGACTCTTATGTGTATATTATTATCATGCTTCTACTCAAGGAAAACCTGTGGCATCATTTTCCTGTCCATTGTGTGTGGAGATTGATCACAATGGCCCTAAAAGCGACCAACATTCCCTTGTACAGATGTCTTATAGGGAAATTTCCATTAATAAAAAACAAAACTTTGCACTGCAGTTTGTCGTTAACAAACAATGGCCGGGGTATTTCTATACTTTTTGCATGAAGCTGGGAGTTTTGTTAAGTTGTTGTTTCTAAGATGCATATCAACACGTGTTGTATCACTTTATTAACCTCCCTGGAGAAGAATTAGGTTTCAACCTTCGATTTTTCTTTAGACAATACGTCTCATGCTTATTTCTCGGTGATCTTTGATATATCAAGCTTAACTATCCTACCGTATTTCCTCGATTAAACGCCCCCCCCCTCGATTAAAAGCCCCCCTCGAATAAACGCCCCCTTATGCTGCCAACTTTTGCAATAAACGCCTCCCCTCGATTAAACGCCCCCTCTTTGTGCAAAACCATGGCGACTTTCATTTTCTACGTTGTTGCTCAATAAAGGCAAGGCACAACTAAACCATTTTCTCTTTTTCTGAACCTAATGACAGAGTCTGTGATGTTGTAGTTTGTAATAAACGCCCCCCTCGATTAGGCGCCCCCCCGAAAAAGTGCCGAGATTAATAAACGCCCCGGGGCGTTTAATCGAGTAAATACGGTAATGTGTGCAACTTTTGAAGTGCCATTATGTACACGTTTTTTTTATAAGAAACCGGTTTATAAGAAACCTAGATCTAGACGCCCTAAAATTTAAGAAACTTTTAGAACTACAAGGAAATACTTAAGAAACATCAGAAATTTCGGAAACATGTTTTACCTTTACGGATTCAACAAATATCAACTACAGTAAGTGTGTTTTATGTGCTAAGCATAACATTGTCGGCTCCACATGACGATTTTTCGCATTGACGATTTTTCTTTGTTATAATACTAATATTTTTCTACATCCACGTTTTTTTCTTCGTTTTCATTGCAACTTTTTTTTATTAAATTATGAAACTTTTAAGAAACTTTTAGAACTAAAATGTGGCTAAAAATTAAGAAACTTTTACTACTAGGCCTTGAGCCAGGTTTCTTATAAAAAAAACGTGTAATGTCAATACGATCTACTATGTATACAATCTCCATTGAATAATGTCATTTGTGTTTTGCCCTGAGACATCTCACTTGTATTATCCTATCGACAGCTCTTTTGCCTTTACGTTATGCTTTGATGGGTACAGTTTCCTTATTGTGATGACGAGATTCTTGTTCTTTGCAGAGGAACCCAAGGACTTCTACCTCAGTCAACTGTATACGCATTTGACCAAATGCCTTGAGTCTAAGCCTGCCGAGAAAGCGATCATTCAAATGGGTATGTTTCAATTTAAATATCTCTACCGTTATTTCTTTGCTTTTGTAGTAGTTTTGGCGGTATGCAGTGGGTAGTAGCGTCAAAGTGATTACGTATTGATATTCACGATTTGTTGTTGATCTCTTCACAGAGGAGGCCGAAGACCCCGCCTCAACACCAGTGTTTTGGATCAGCAAATGGGTTGATTATTCAGATAAATATGGTTTGGGATATCAATTGAATAATGGTAGTGTTGGTGTACTGTTCAATGATCATACGAGACTTCTTATGAATGAAGATGGAGAGTAAGTACTCCTTGATTAGTTTGCATTCATCGTTTTATGTACTATGTTATTGTTATTATTACGTATTTTTCAACCGTTATCTAAGAGAGAATGCAGTGAATTTTGATATCAAGGACGTGACGTTACTTCATTGGCATTGTTTGTTGAAAATGTATTAAACCAAAGCATGAAGTTCCTAAAATGATCGTATGGTCAATTTGCTATAGGGAAAATTCACTTTTATTATGTTTTTATTTATACACAGTGGCTTTTGTTTTCCCTCTGATAATGCTGTAATTTTGTGATGAAGTTTGTTGTTGTGTGCATAGAGTCTCATTCACATTGTCTACTTTAGGACATTGCATTACATTGATCGAGAAGGCAACGAGAACTTTCATACAATCAAAAGTCATCCATGCTGCCTGCACAAGAAAAAGATGCTACTTGCTTACTTCACTGAATACATGAATGAGCATCTATTAAAGGTATGTCATACAAAGGCCTCTTTAATATCATTCAATTGTACATCCATGGGTAGAACCATGTTGGGGAACATCACTTCTACCTGTTATAGGTGCTTGGGTTATTTGTCTATGCTCGTATTGTGATGGCATGGTTTCTAATCGGCGTTAGTTCAGTTCAATTATTGCATTTGTTGATATGTTCCCCCATGTTGTTTATTCCAGGCTGGTGCTCACGTGACGGTACCAAAAGGAAGCGAGCTATCACGATTGCCATTCCTGAGCACATGGATAAGAACACGATGTGCTATTGTTCTACATCTCAGCTGTGGAATTATACAGGTAGGTTTTTTTATGTGTGCATATTTGATTGCTGGCTATCGTCAACTAATCGTTACTTTCCATCAAGAAAAAGTCTAAACCATTGTTATTAAATTCTTTATAATTTGACCAAGTTTTTATTTCCTTTTGAACTTGAATATCATGATAGTCATTTGTATCTGTCCTTATAAGTATAAGATCGAGATGCTCTTTTCTGAGTTCATCATGAAATGAAGTTAAGTTTCTGTTGGTCTTATAGCCTATATGACTTTTCTCGTAGAAATATTGATTTATTTTAATTCGCTTGTTAGATAAACTTCTTCCAAGATCACACGAAGATCATTGTCTGCCCAATTATGGGTGTCGTGACGTATATTGACGAGGAGAAGAACTTCAGAACATTCAAACTGAGTCTGATTGAGCAGTATGGTTGCTGTAGAGGTTTGGCTAGTCGATTAAAATATGCCAAGACGATGGTTGAAAGACTACAAAATCCAAAAAAGTGTAACGCATAGACTTTATCTCTAACAGTGGCGAGCTGCAAGTGGCATGCAATATCGGTCACGTTCTTATTAGATGAAGTAAATAGCTTAGTAATACATCGTAAATTTTGATATTGCGTCGTGGTTTTCATTTTTCTATAGACAATAGTCAGCAGCTATGAATAACAGTGATTTAGTTTTGTAAATATGTTCTCGGTTGATTAGATCAGTTTGCTGGGATGTTCTTCAAGTTTTTTGGAAGTTAGACTAGATTGGAAGGCCAGTTTAATATAACGTGTAACATTTTAATGAATGCAATGTCTTTGTGTAGTTTTTCATCTCGTTACAACTTAATTTTTGTACATAACAGAACGTAAACGGATTGTATTTCTTGATTTGAAATAGAAATTGCAACGAAGGCAGTTGTGATCTTTTTCTGAATGGATCTTGTGGAATTAAAGTCAAGTCTAGGTAGCCCCGACAATAGCGTTCACTAGGAAATAAGATATGTAAAATATAAGTTTACAAAGGTGGGGGCCAGTTGCTGTTTTCCCATGGGAATTCACGATAGTCATCTATATTCTCATCTTCACTGTACTAAACCAGGAACAAAAAAGCATTTCAAATGAAAAGCATTTCAAATGAAAATAGCTAATTAGAATTTGTATTTGTAAAAAAGCAATATAATAGAAGCTTACAGCTGCTCAATAATGCACTCTGCATCATTCCATCATGCCTAATAAAACTTCAATAGTTTGATCCAATGTATTGTTAGTAAGTACGAATATTTATACTGGATAGCCACTTCACCTTTGATATCTGTTATCAATGTGGGTCCAGTTGGTATAAATCCTTACCCCCAGAAATTCTGGGTACATATTGAAATGCTGAAAGACGAAAAAACATAATCAATGGGAAATTATTACAATTTTGAAACTTTGTAAAGGATACAAAAATGAAGTAAAAACAGTTCAAGTTATTTTATACCTTTAGTTTGTTGCTTCTTTTTACTGTTTGAGTTGTTGCTATTGACATGCCTATGTTCTTTTCGCTATTCTTTGTACCCAAGCTTAACGTCTTGGATCCCATGAAAAGGAAACTTCAATTTCTCCATTTTAGTATGTAGTTTTTTGGAAAAAGGAACATGTTCTTAAATGATTTCCAATCGATGTTTTATTAGTAAACCTCACCCACTCACAAATATTCGAATGATAAAGCCGCACAGGTATGACAGCCACTACACAGCATATTGCATTTAGATTTTACAGCATCTGACTGTAATGTAAGGTAGAAAAGTGTAGAGACTTGCCAACATGATTAAATTGTCTGTCCTGCTTCCTATGTTTGACTTCGATTCGATGGATGGCGATAGCAGAGAAGATGAAGATGATTGATTTGTTATCAACAACAGCAGAACGCTAGAACAGTGCTGCCAGATGGTCGAAATGAGAACAGACCAACCGACCAACCTATAAAAAATGACCAATTTAGACCAAAACAGGCCAAACTGTTTCTGTTACATTCCTTCTCTAATGACTCCCTCAATACTGCACTGGTGGTGTCACACTAGAGGAATGGATAGTACGTCATATCGTTTTCAGTGTGTTACTACCGGTAACACACTGGCCCAGACCAATACCCCAAAACCCCAGACCTATAAACAAAAGGAAATGACACTGCAAAATGAAAAGGAATGTCACAAAGTAATGCCAAAATTAGAATTAAAATTAATAACTGCGTTGCATCGAAGACGGCTTGGTTGCTCTTGTCACAAATGCATTGAAATGAAAGTACAGTCAGCTCTGTCTAATTCGAGCACCCTGGAGAAGCTTGAAAATGTTCGAATTACAAAAAGTGTCAACTATAGAGGTTTGTTTTATAAGAATTGGTTCATTAGTGACCCTTGAAAGGACGGAGAAGTTCGTTCGAATTAGACAGAGTTCGAATTAGACGAGTTCGAGCTATGCAGATTTGACTGTAGTTGCAACTCTCATACACAGCAATACCCCCATTCATTGTAAGTGGCCAGGCCATTGTTTACACCACCATGTAATGTTATTTATTTTAAAAAAAGTTTCACCTGACCAAGAATCTCGCATGATACATCTGCAGCAGTCTCCATTTCATGCTGAAATTCCAATTTATTTACACCAAGCTACGAGAAACATTGACATGAAGTTTTAATTAAAATGAAATTAAAATGAAGTTTTACACAAATAAAGCCATGCATATTAATAACACTGGCTCAACCTGATATTTTTCTGCCTTCTTGGATCTTGAACAAAAAATAAGTAAAGACAAAAACTGAATATGGTCAATGTTTCATCTTCGCTTTCAATTTCAACCAGCATTGCACGATTTTTATTAATCGCTCCACTCATCAAAGCAGATATTTTTCTGCAAACAAAAAAAATTGCTAGCAAATGAGAGTTTAATAAAGATTATAGCATTATGTCAAATAGTAAAGGTGTGGATCACCATTATGCAAGATAGACAGTCGTAATTACCAATATAGCTATGCTTTTCAACTTGAAGATCCATTTTTCTTGCATACTTGAAACGGTGCATGCCGCCTAGCTCTGCTAAAAATTAGATGATCAACAAGCGCCATAACGGAATTGATTCTGCTTTCGTTGATTCCCGGCAAAATTTCTTGCCACAACAATAACAACAATCACACTTGATTTTTCAGTCCTGGACTAAAGTCACTGCAAGGAAACAGAAGGATCCTATATATAGCGATTGCTTGTTGCGACTGAAAGAAGAATAACGTATTAATTTCAGATTGTTGTGAAGTTTTTCAAGCGCTGGGTGTGCTTCAAATATCGAGCCTTTTTGTGCGAAAATAGGGAACTACATGCGAAGAAGGTCAATTCCCTTTCGAAATATAACTGTTGTAAAGTTGTTTTTGAAAAAATATAGTGTGCCACTTAAGCGCGAATACTTGAGGGAGTGTCCAATAAACATTATGACCCATTTGTGTTCGGAATTCTTCATAAAAAAAATTTCCCCTCTTTACAACGAACTCCCACTATTGCGAACTAACTATTTTCTTGGTCTTTACAGAGTTCGTTAAAGCGGGATTCCACTGTATATCCGTCATATCAAGATTGAAAACAATAGAAATAAAGCACGCGCTCAAGCATGCGCTGAAGGGGCAAGCAGTCAGTCTCATGGGAGATGGCGCCAAAAAAAGTTCTAGGCGAAGTCTGGATGTGATTGTTTATTCAACTTTGGCTTCAAATCTTTGACACATTTTCAATAACCTGTGCTTGAAAATGATGTTATGGTGGCATCGAAACGTCGCTGAAACAAAATTATATTAATTATACTATAGTCTTAAAATGACTGAAATTCAAAATAACTAAACACTAACCCCGAAATCTTTGTGAGCTTCGTCCAATTCCGTTCTGCAATTCCATACAAGCTTTGATAACAACTGATGTCATACTCCTGCAGAATTCAGTCACATTTTCTGTCCTTCATTCTCCAAGTATTTCCCACGACATCTTGTTCAACTTTTGCAATATCTTCTGCCCAGAACTTGCTTGTTCCTATTTCCAAGGTATGCAAATATCGTTTCTAATTGTATTTCATACTTGTTGTCTTATCGATAAGGTTTGAAAACGGAGGCTTCAACACACGTTGTTCAGTATTAATCTTCCAGCCATCTTCGCTCGATGACACCACCCGCCTTGAACATGTTCCTCACTGGATGACAACACAAACCGAAAAAACAACAAGGGAAAAACAAACACGTGAAAAGTTTCAATACTTGCGCAACCGCGCAGACAGGAAATGCATTGGAGAACTTATTTATGACCGTATTTGGTAATATCATAGAAGAAAACAGGAAATGCCAAACTCTCAGTGCCCCACACAATACAAACATTGTTATCGATTCTTTCCAAGGCTCAAACCCATCTTTTCACATTTCAAGTTTCATTCATTTCTCAACAAACCCAATTAATTACAAGATATAATATGTTACATTTTAGTAACAATGCGAATCAAAAGGTTACTAATCCAAGTACAACAACGAATGACAATTTATGTTGTTCGACTTTCTTCGTGACTGGAGCACGATTAACAGTGACTGAAACAATTAACTCTTCCTTACTTTACTCTTGATTTGATTACTCTTAAAACCCAAAAACTTTCTCTACTAATAATTCTATTTACAGGGCAATTATAATCATTTTAAAGGTCATGATGACAATAAGCAAAAAAGTTTCTAGATATTTCGAGAAGAAAGACTAAATCATGCTTACGAAGTTAAAAACAAAATGATGCAATTGATTAAAATTAGATTTGACGAAATGGTACAAAATAGACACTCTACAACATTACTCAATGTTAAGGTTAATACAAGTCAATATAAATTATACAAAATAACAAAATCAATCATCAAAAAATAAAATTTATTGAGGAGGACAGATGGAAAGAACTCCTCTGAACTTTCGAAGTTATTACCACCATCTATATAGTATACAGCAATAATAATGGAATTACCGTAAACTGTTTTTGCAACCGTTTTCGTTAAAAACGAAATTTTAGCTGGATTATTGTTCAATATTAAGCAAAATAAAAGCTACACGATGCAGCCAAGCAATAAAGTTATTGGTTCAAACTTGCTGTTATTTGCAATACATTCATTAAACAAATTCAATGCCTGGAAACCTGGGCTCAATGTCCTTGCAAATGATTATCAGGATTGGGGCTTATTCGAGGGGAGGGCTTATTCGAAGGTGGGGGTTTATTCGAGGATTTACGGTAAATACTTCTAATTTAAAATGGTTTTACCGGGTCCTAGTTCTTGGTAGAAAGAGGTTACCAGCTTTAGCCTGACGGGTTTGGATGTTGTGTTTTGTTAAATAAGTGAGACCAAAGTTAAACATTGCTCTTCTCATGTGCCGAATCAAATAGGTGAATTAAGTGCACGACAAAAGCCACGTTTAACTTGATTAAATACGGCAGATTTGATTTGGAGCGATAGATTATATTTGGAGCGACACGTCCAACTTAAACGTTTACTAGAGCATTTGAATAATAACAATTGCAAGGGAAGCGGAAATGTTCTATTGTTACATGCTATTAAGAGCGACATTAAGTTCGACGTTTAACTTTCTGCCGCTCTAGAGTCGCTCCACTGCCGTACTTAATTGTATTTGATTTGGGTCATGAGAAGCAGTGCTTCCACATTGGAGGAAATTTCCTGACCTGTTCTTAAAAAGAAAAGTTGATGGGAAAAGATGTAATCGAGGCAGTCACACCTTCTCCATCAGAGCAGACAAAAGCGGCAGTACTAAATTCTAAAATGAAAAGAAAGAGAGTTCAAGCAAAGCTAGGTGAAGTCTTGACGTCCGATGATGGTGTCGAAAGGCTGAGGAAAGAGAGGGAAAGAGAAGCAAGAATCAGACAAAAACAACCTCCAAAAGGGCAAAATAGCTTTGAACTCATTGCTAGTAGCTCTAGTTCTAAATCAAACACAGCAACAAAGACGAAGAAAAAAATCTCAATGGTTCCGGAAGAAAGCTAACGAGGGGAGATAAGAGTGAGAAGGAATCTAATGTCTCTTACTACTCATCCACAGAAGACCAAGACCAAGATGAAGACCAAGAAGTACCATGTATCAGTTGTGGAAGGCTTGTGGAGATGAAGCAAAAAAAATACAAATAAGAAATACATGTTTGTAATGTTTGGACTTGTGTCCAGTATTTGCCAAATGATTTTGATATTTCACGAGAGTTCTTGTGCCAAGAATGCTTATCTTGACTGTGACATTTTAAGAACATCGCTATTCTTTTGGGTTTTTGTAGTTTGTAAAATCTCTTGATTGTGACTGAGAAAAACGGAAGAGTGACGAGAACGAGGAGACAAAAGCGAAGGCTTGAGTTTTGAAATTAGAAAAAACGATAGATTCGTTCGAATTAGAAATCGTAGTATTCTGTGTTGGATTTCCTTTGAAGAAGGTTGAGTCAGATCGTGAGAGCTCAAAAACAGCTCTAGTAAGACATCAGGAAAGTAGCACCCACAAAGAGGCAATGAAAAGAGGTGCAATATTAGAAGGAACAAACAAGAAAATCGACTCCATGTCTGGTCCAAGCGACAGGGTTAAAGCAAGAATGCAAATTAAAATTGCTAGTTCTATTGCTGAGAAAAATTTGCCTATCAGCATATCTGAAGATCTGATGTTTATTATTGAGTAGTTTATTTCCCAATGATAAAACTTGACGTAGAGTCTTAATGGGAAAGCAAAAAACAGCCAATGTTATTCGTCAGGTGGTTGGATTCAAGCTCTTAAGAGAAGGTTGTCAGAAGCTGCAAGAACGCAAGTGTTCTTTGATCATTGACGAGACAACAGACCGTTCAACACAAACTCTACTGCATCTTCTTGCTACCTATTTTGACGATGAAGAATATCCTCAATTCCGGATAGAAAAGCAATCACAATAACTGATTGTCTTGTCAAAAGTCTTCAAGAAGGGCAAATCCCATTTGCAAATGTGATTGGTTTTGTGCAGACACATGCAATATCGCAATATGATGTTTGGGATGAATCATTCTCAACATTAAATCATATTCTCAACATTCTCAACAACATCGCTTTGTCCAAACATAAATTATCATGTCTGGACAAAGTTCACCAGTATCCCAAATCCATTGGGCTTCGTGCACCTCAATGCACGATTATGATGGGTTGATACCAGTTTTGGCCAGAATTCCTGTTTGTAAGACCCATTCTGCAGATTGTGAGAGGCGAGTATCTGCATAGAGTTTCATGAAAACAAGTTGAAGAAACCGACTTCAGGGACGAAAAATCAGTAACAATTTGTACATAAATTTGAATATGCCAGTAGTGGGAGAATATGATCCACTACCAGCTTTTCACTACTTCATGACAGATAGAAAACGCTGGACCCGAGATACCCCAAAAGCTGACAAGCAGTCTTGGTTCCGAAAAGTTTTTGAGAACAGAGATATTAAAAAAAAAGAAAATCAAAATAAGCTGGTTCAGCGAAGCTTTTAAACTGTATTGACAGTTTACTTTGAGATTGTTACTTGCATGGATGTGCACGAGGACGACATTTACTAAAAGAATTTTTTCTTGGAATTTGTCTAATATTGTCTTGTTAAAAAGTTATCATTGCACAAATTCGATTTTATCACTGCTCAATCATGATTTATCACTGCACAAATTGGTTATGACTTCACGCTAAACGCCAAAATAAACCCTGCATTACTGAAAGAACGGTTCCCTTGCACTGCAAACTGCAAAATGTTCATGTCATTCCATATGTCTTTGTGCCTCACACGCGGGAAAAAAGCTGCCAAGATCTTTGGAAGATTTATGAAGAAACATATACCCTCATTTCAATGTATCTTCAAAATAAACAGATGCATTGCGGGAATTTCAAGACTTTTTTGAAGCTGACTAGCACAAAATGCTGCAAGCTTCTCAGACAAGATGGCTCTCCATGAAGCAATGCGTGGATCGCATTATTGAACAGTATGAAGTATTGACTCATCTTCAGACACAGCGCTCTTCTCAGTCTGAAAGAAGGTTCAACAATAGCTGGCTGGTAAGATTGGTAGATAGATTTTCCTGGTAGGCCTCTGGCCTAAGTATTCTCTGGCTTTGTTTTTAGGCCTAGGCATATCAGACTCTTTATAGTCATTTGGCAGAGGTTTGTGGCTACGAGGATTAACAGTTTTGAACCACCACCAACACCGACTTGCACTTGTTTGTTGCTGTTTTTCTGCCTTTGGATCTTGGTGCGTTCGACCGACTTGCGTAGTGCTACTTGACGGGTACAATCCTTGCTGCATGAATTGGAGAGTGAGGTAAGGAAGCTTTTCAAAAGAATTAATTTTGATTTTCTTGATCTGGAATATGCCAGAGAAACGAAAGTTTTCTCCATTGATAAGAGCAATGTCATCACGTAAACTACTCAGGCCATTGTGAACGGGAAGAATGTGAGAGTTTTGTTTGACAGTGGGAGTCATAGGTCTAAAGGTCTTTTGTCACCTACCATGTAACATGGTATTTCTTTTAATAAATTTAAACTTGTTCGTTCTTTTTTGCAGAAAATTAGCAAGATTAAGACAAACTTTGGCTGATTACGAAACAAAAAGTCTGTAAGACGAGATTCCTACACTGAAACATTGGAAGCAAGAATTATTTATTTGTTTTTGATTAATTTCAGTTTGGATTATCGAATGTTGGATATTAATAATTTGAATTTGATTATAATTGTTTGTTTTATTTCTCACTTTCAGTCACAATAGCGTGAGCAAATAAATGCCATATTAGCTCATCTAGATATTGCGAGAAAGTATATTCTCCAGGCAAAAGAAAAAGCTTTAAACGAGGAATCAATCGTGAAAATGAAACAAGGTGTTCTTTAAAAGCAATGCTGCTGATATGTTTCCAAACGCAGCTCAGTTAAAGAAAATGAAACATTTCTATGTTAATACTGATTTTGATGTGATTAAACTCGAGGAAAATGTAGAGTACTCGAAAGTAGAGTCAGAAAAGGCCGTTTAAGGCAACTAGCGGGTTACACTCTTGTCTTACGGTGTGCCACGTGGTATAAGCCCTCATAAGGAACTCCCGTAAGCCAGGCGTGCAAATTTACATTCTCCTGCATTTCCTGTAGCTATATAACCTCTGCTGTCTGTTGTCAGGAACATTCGTAGTCCGTTTGTAAATCGTCGTGGCAGGAATCAATGGCATTAGTTGCTTAGGTGTGGCCCCATTTTTGCTGCGTATAGGCCATTTCGTACATTCTACAGGGATACATAGATTGCAAGTTGGTGTATTAATTTATTAATTCATTTATTTGTTTATAGTCATTAGAATATTCATTATTTAATTTAGTACAAATTTGTTTTTGTAGCGAACCACACATGAAAATACACGTTTGTTATGATAAGCCATTGCTGTGTTTTTATTGCGTTGGCTCTGTTGGGCGTGGTCCGAGCGTGGGCTACAGAAGGTCGTTTGTGGTAGAAAAGAATTGTTCCAAGAGTTTCCAGCTCTCAGATCTAAAGCAAATGCTTTGGCTGTCAGACCGAAACTTTTGATGGATGAAGAAAAGCCCATTATTGACAAAGAGAGAGCGCTGCAAAAGGAGAAAGGACAGTTCTTGAAAGAAGATCAAGAAAAAAAGAATATAAGAGTTACCTCTGCTCAGATTGCAAAGTGCAAAGAAAGAAGAGCAGCAAACTGCTTGAAATTACAATTTCAAAAAGAGAAGACTTTCGAGCTGCAAAAGGATAATTTTGAATAATTTTGAATTTTGGGTAATTTGTAATGCAAGGAAGTCAATGGAGTCTATCAGTTCAGTAGCGACCTGCGGCAGTGGAGCTGTTGAAAAAGAGACTCAGTAAAGGGGCGATTACAAAGAAATTGCACACAAACGAGTTGCTAAAGGTAAACGTGGTGTTTAGCGAGAAGGACGTAGACAGATTTATACAGCTGTACGACAACTTAAGGACTCCAGTGCCGCATTTACCCATGGGCCAACTGGGCCCGGGCCCAGGGGCCCCTTAAGATTCTTAGATTTAGGGGGCCCCGAGCAAAATTTCGAAAAACCTATGAACTGTTGTTGATTTCATTCTTGTATTTGAATTGAAAACTAATGTCTTCAAACAACACAGTGGCTTCATTTTTTGACAATATGTGATCCTGTAAATGATATATTATTGTTTGATGAGTTTGGCGCCATCAGCCAGTAATCATGATTTTTCTTTTTATTTCCGTTAGCAAGTTGTTAGTATGCCAATAAAATTATGCTTACAGGGTACTGAGGACTGAAAACACGTGACAGAAAAACTTTTTTACATATTTCAGGGGGCCCAAATCAACTTTGGGCCCTGGGCCCCAACTGACTTAAATGCGGCCCTGGACTCATTATCGAGGAATCGAGGATCTGAAAGTTGACACTTGCTGGTATTGTCGTTCCCATGCTGATGGAAAAGATACCATAATGTTCCGGTTGAACATGCTGTGAAACCGAGGCAGGCATTTGGAATGGGACATGAAAGATCTATTGAAAGCATTCGAGGAAGAGTTGGAACTGGGAGACAGTCAGGTCCCAATGACGGAGAGAAACGATGGTCATAGAGACAACAGTAAAATTGTGTCAGATAATGCAAAAATATTCAAGGCCGCGGCAAACGTTTTGGATAGTTTTTGTAGAAATAGAGCTGCGTGTGATTTTCTTGGATGAAGATGCATAAAATGGCGATTTACTTTAGAAAGAAGCCCCTGGTGGGGAGGTTTTTTGAACCGGTACACGGATCAGTCTAATGTTGTTTAAGAAAGGTTCTTGGTAAAGCAAAACTTTCATTTGACGAAGTCAGCACGCATATAATCGAGATTTAAAGTACGCTTAAACTGCTGTTAACGCCGTGAGAAGCGGACGTGTTTTTCATGTGCGGTGACTTCAAAGGATTTCCAATATGCGAGTCGATCCTTTGTGATGCTACTTTTTTAGTTTTTGTCTTTTTTGTTTTTTGTTTTTTTACTCTTTTATGCGGTTTTAAATCATTATGGATGAGAAAAAATGGCTGATGTATTAGATAAAAAACTATCTGAGATCTTGGATAAAAAACTTGCCTCATTCAAAGCCGAAATCGAAATTACAGTGGAATCCCGCTATAACGAACTTCCCGCTATTACGAACTAAAACTCCGGTCCCTTGGATTCTGGGAAGCAAATCCTACTGTAAATGCTCCCTGTATAACGAACCCTGGATATAACGAACTCTCGTTATTACGAACAAAACTTCCGATCCCCTGACCACAAATACCCTCGATATAGCGAATCTTTGAAAAAACTTATCGCCAAGGGTAAAGTTTTTCAAGCTCAAGGGTGAATTTTTTCAAGCTCTGGATGGACTTCAAACACCGAGCCTTTTTTGTGCGGAAATAGGGAACGAAATGCGAAGAAGATCAATTCCCTCTCGAAATTTTATGACGTAGCAATGAGAAACAAAAAGCAAAAAAATATCACTGATTTTCTTGTTTAACAGAGCAGAAAAAATAAAAGGAGATAAAATAGAAATAGTAATTAAAAAATCGACATCAAGTGGTAATATCGACTTTGCTTTGTGATGTTTCATTGTTAAACATGCCTGAGCGTCTTTTCGTGTTGAAATCTATCAGAGCAATAACTGTTGTCATCCTGCAAACTGTTTTTTGGAACAATATAGTGTGCCATTTAAGCGCGAATACTTGAGGGAGGGTCCAACAGACATTCTGGCCCATTTGCTTTTGGAATTCTGCATAAAAAAATGTCCCTTCTGTACAACGAACTCCCGCTATTGCGAACTATTTTCTCGGTCCCTACAGAGTTCGTTATAGCGGGATTCCACTGTACAATTGAAGAGAACATCGATAAAGCCTTCGCCTCTCAGTACTCGAAAATAAATAAAAAATTGCAAGACATAGAAAAGGCGCAACAATTTCAATCTGATCAGTATGAAAGTTTCAAAGAACAGATTGGAGGTATACTGAGAATAAACACAGAGCTTAAAAATGAAAACGAGCATCTCCTCAAACGTATTAGAGATCTGGAAAAAAAGATCAACAAAGAAGCAAAGCCATTGATGACTTGGAGCAATATGGGCGCAGATTGATGGTAGAAGTTTCTGGCATTCCCCGGCTTCAAAATGAAAATTGTGAAGAGCTGATGATCGAGATCGGGAAACCGCAAAAAGCAGTGACAGTGAGAGTTTGTGATAGTGGCCAATAAAAACACATACAGGAGACACAAACCAAAATATATACTATTTCACTCACTGGTAAAATGAAAATATCAGCGAGAGCCATCCATATTCAAGAAGCACCATAAAGAGAGCGAAGATACACCAGGGGTCATTTGATATCTGGCAGCCGGTTGATTGTGGATTTGGGAGCATGATAAAATCCATGACCCATATCATTCAAGGTGAATGGCTGGAAGATTATCAGAATATTGAGCTGTGGCTGGGGAATTCTGAGCAGAAGATTCATGTAAAGCAGCAAAGAATCCTTATCAGTGATTGGATGGGTGAAGCCTTAAGCTATTTTTCAGACGACAACTACGCAAAATTGCGCTCCTGCTGCTTTGAAAAAACAGGGTGCCTAATAACTGCGGACGACTCTGAAGATCCAAAGATTCAACCAGAAGGACTACCAAATTATATGTTCTCACAACCATTACAGGTACTAGCTGGCAAAAAAATATAGAATGCCCGCCACAAGAAGATGCAGTATAATTCCATCACTGCCACAAAACTCAAATCATCAGGACGTCCCAAAAACCAAGCCAACAATCTGAGGAGGCTGTCCGTGCCCCTGTGAGACAACCAGGCATCCCAGCAGTTCACTCTGCTGCTTCCTCGTGTAGTCAGGGTGTTTCGGCCGCGTTGGTCGCTGGTGCTTCTTCTCGGACTCTGTCAAGTGAGCCCAATACGCGTTCCTCTGGTGAGGCTCCTGTGTCTTTATCCGCCATTACCAGTGCTTCCCGACCAATGAGAGCTACTCAAACTCCCCATCCAGCTGCCGTTGCTCCAGCCATTGCCCTGACAGGAGTTACAGAAAATGTTGCTGAACCTGTCGTCACAACCCGTTAAGACGTACCTCCAGTACCCTTTGCCAGTTGACTTGAACACCTCTTATTATTACCAGTACCCAAGACGGTCCAGTGGTGTGATGCTGATGGTCGACCCTCATATGCAGCTACTCAGCCGTATGCATGTCTGACACTGATGACGTTTGCTCTGGGCGGATCAAGCGCTCAGCGCACAATGTTGTGTTTTGAGAACCTTCCTCCTTTATTGCGGGCAAAATCCACAGTCATCTTGACGCATGGCAGGAAATCACGCACGATTATCCAAAGCGTGATGAAATCCTGGACATCATTACAAATGGAATATCTATTAAGCGCTATTTCAAGCATTTCAAGGGCTCATTTCACGGTCACAACTTTGATTCTCATTTCCCACCACGGGCACGCTCTTCAAATAATAAAACTTGTAGGGATTGTTACAATAATGAGAAATGACATCTGTGACATAAACACAGATGACCCAGTATCTGAGGAGACTCGTGGAGATAAATGGGACCAGAAGAGTGTTGGTGAAAATGTTCCTGCAACAATTTCTTCAAGGCTTCTGGCTTTTCCAAGGACACTGCAAAAAATCTAGGCAAGTCGCGTGTTCTTGTAGGTGAGGAAAATGAATTGAAACTGAAAGAGCGGCTTGTGATGACAGAGATGGAACCAGCTTCGCGAGATATACCGACAGTGGCTCGAAAAGATGGCAGCAGACGCTTTGAGGAGACTGGAGCCAACTTTTCAATTCTGTTGTAGTAAAGTTCAACCCACACTGTGTACTTGCCTTTAAAAACAACAGGTTGAAATGTCTGCATTCCAAAAGAACAATGCAGCATTTTACAGCTAATAGTTGTTGCACTGTATGCCATAAACCATTTCGGAGTAGTGTCTGCCATTTGTTGCAAAGTGACATTTTGACCCTAATGGTGGTCACTTGTTGCTATAGTAAATTAGCCACAACAAAGTGTTGTTCATCATCATCTGCTGCGCTCGACTGTTTAAGGTAACTTGTTGATGTCTAAGAGATTTTTATTCAATTTAAATAAATTCTATGTAAATAAGTAGTTATTTAGCAATTTAAGTGTTGTCCAAATTTGTTAATTTTAATCAAAATAATCAACAAGAAAAGTGGCCTAAACAAGAAAGTTATGGGAAGACATGGTCGTGGCTGTGCTGGAAAATGTAACAATGATACGTGCTATCCTGAACGTTATGACACCAAGAAGCACGTAGAAACTTTGAAATTCCATAGATTTCCAACCAGTGATGAAGCCAAGAGAAATACATGGACTGGTTTGGTGAGTAAAGGCAGGGTTGGTTCCATTCCAAGTGGTGGAAGTAGAATTTCTTCCAACAATTTCTTAGATAGTAAACCAACGCCTAAAAATCCGAATCCTACTATTTATCGCGCTAAACATTATTTTGAAAGACTTCAAGCAGAAGACGTTGACTAACAATTCAGGAAAACAGAGAAAAGAAAAATACAAGAAGAAGATCATCTCCAAGAAAAAGGATATGTTTGGTTTCAGGGCCATCAGGTGTGCAACATTCGATTTTGCACTGGTTTTGAAAAAGTGGAAACATTTCAGGCAATATTTGACTTTCTTTTACCAAGAAGCAAATTAATGAAGCGCTGGGAAGGCCCTAAGAAACGTGCAAGAATCGCAACAGCCTCCACTTCAGCCTGCCAGCAAAAAACAGATGATATTATAACTTCATCAGCATATGCAGAAGTAGATGAATTGCCAATTAACAGAAAAGGGCCAAGCAGAAAACTTTGTTTACAGCAAGAACATCTTCTTGCGTTAATGCGTTCACGGTTGGGCTTGCTTGTTAAAGACTTAGGCTTTCGATTTCAAATCTCTTCTGCCACAGATTCGCAGACCTGGATAACATGGATCAAACTGCTGTCAAAAGAACTGCGTTATTTAATAATATGGCCATCAAAAGGCCAGGTTGCAGCAATATTGCCGGGTGTTTTCTAGAAGCTTAAGGTATCATGACTTGGTGATGTTTCCACACAGCTATTTCAAGATATCTTACATACACCAAACAAACGTTTCTTGGAATCTGAGCGTCGTATTCCGAGGACTATCTCAACTAAACAGCTAAGAGAATACGAGTGTAACATTTTGACCCTAATGGTGGTCACTTGTTGCTATAGTAAATTAGCCACAACAAAGTGTTGTTCATCATCATCTGCTGCGCTCGACTGTTTAAGGTAACTTGTTGATGTCTGAGAGATTTTTATTCAATTTTAATAAATTCTATGTAAATAAGTAGTTATTTAGCAATTTAAGTGTTGTCCAAATTTGTTAATTTTAATCAAAATAATCAACAAGAAAAGTGGCCTAAACAAGAAAGTTATGGGAAGACATGGTCGTGGCTGTGCTGGAAAATGTAACAATGATACGTGCTATCCTGAACGTTATGACACCAAGAAGCACGTAGAAACTTTGAAATTCCATAGATTTCCAACCAGTGATGAAGCCAAGAGAAATACATGGACTGGTTTGGTGAGTAAAGGCAGGGTTGGTTCCATTCCAAGTGGTGGAAGTAGAATTTCTTCCAACAATTTCTTAGATAGTAAACCAACGCCTAAAAATCCGAATCCTACTATTTATCGCGCTAAACATTATTTTTGAAAGACTTCAAGCAGAAGACGTTGACTAACAATTCAGGAAAACAGAGAAAAGAAAAATACAAGAAGAAGATCATCTCCAAGAAAAAGGATATGTTTGGTTTCAGGGCCATCAGGTGTGCAACATTCGATTTTGCACTGGTTTTGAAAAAGTGGAAACATTTCAGGCAATATTTGACTTTCTTTTACCAAGAAGCAAATTAATGAAGCGCTGGGAAGGCCCTAAGAAACGTGCAAGAATCGCAACAGCCTCCACTTCAGCCTGCCAGCAAAAAACAGATGATATTATAACTTCATCAGCATATGCAGAAGTAGATGAATTGCCAATTAACAGAAAAGGGCCAAGCAGAAAACTTTGTTTACAGCAAGAACATCTTCTTGCGTTAATGCGTTTACGGTTGGGCTTGCTTGTTAAAGACTTAGGCTTTCGATTTCAAATCTCTTCTGCCACAGATTCGCAGATCTGGATAACATGGATCAAACTGCTGTCAAAAGAACTGCGTTATTTAATAACATGGTCATCAAAAGGCCAGGTTGCAGCAATATTGCCGGGTGTTTTCTAGAAGCTTAAGGTATCATGACTTGGTGATGTTTCCACACAACTATTTCAAGATACCTTACATACACCAAACAAACGTTTCTTGGAATCTGAGCGTCGTATTCCGAGGACTATCTCAACTAAACAGCTAAGAGAATACGAGTGTAACATTTTTTGTTAAGGTTATTGTCTAAAGTAGTGGTGAAATGGGGACTTCCATTTTAGAATTTGAAAAAAACACTAAATCATAGGTGAGGATCGATATTTGTTCCACTCACTCCGAAGGCCAAAAAACAAGGTACCTCTCAGTTCAGAGACAATAGCAATGAAAATCCAACCCCGCTTTTGTTTAACATGGTTATTTCTCTCAGGACATAGGCAATGACAATAGAAAACCAGTAGGAGATGAGGTAGGCGTCCTAGGACACGCATGCGCAGTAGAATGTGTTAAGATCGCGCATGCGCGAGAGTCTTCGAGAATTGAAAAGAGCATGAACAGTAAAATAATTAACTACTCCAGCATCAGGTGACGTCGTTATAGATTGATAGACTATTTTTCGGCTGAATCACTTTATGGATTAGAAATTGTTTTATTTAACAAGTGAGTTTTTCTTCTACTTTGTAACCCCGCCATTTTTACAATTTCTCAGTAAGTTGCTTTTATCTACAATAAATTTTATTTAATTAATTAAATTTTGTTGCTTCATTCTAGAAATATCAAGAAATCGCAAACCAAATACCGAGTGAGTATCCTTCGTTTTAAAGGATGTCTTCGTTTCCTAAAACTCATTTGCTCTGAATTCCTCCTCGGCATTACTCAAACTAAATTTATTCTCTTAGATATGTCATTATCACCATCTTCAGGGGAAGATAACGTCTTCGATTTTATTCAAAGGCGTCGAAGAAGTAAGTTAAGCGATAATTTTAATATCAAGATATGAACTGACCTTTTATAGTTTCTAATTAAATTGCCTTCTTTCCTACAGTAAGACCTACTACACCACCTAGGGGTGGTGCGATTTTTGGCGTTGGGGATGAGGAGGGGGAGGATGCTGTGGCACTCCACGCACCTAGTGAGTAATTCATAACTTTTTAATAAATACACACGTTTAGTAGCTTGATAATAAATTTCATTGTACTCTAATCACATGAAATTAATTTTAAAACCTTTCCTCATAGTCCAAAGAAGAATTGTATACAGGAGGCGGCGTAGGATGCTGCTCAGCCCCACCTTCTCCCCGCCTCGTAAGTTCATCTTTATTATTGATATAAATTGATTGGAATTTTTCCCATATCTCGTTTTTAATAAAATTACCTTCTTTCATAGACCCTAGAACACCATCACCCCCGCTGATTTCGTCATCCAACCCAATTATGACGGTCAGATGTAAGTGTTTTTGATATTTTATCATAATTCATAGTACTTACTCCTATTGGAATTCTTTTCTAGTTCTCATTTTTTAATAAAATTACTTTTCCTTCATAGATCCTAGAACACCATCAACCTCCCCACCTCGTAAGTTCATTTTTATTATTGATATAAATTGATTGGAATTTTTCCCAGATCTCGTTTTTTAATAAAATTACCTTCTTTCATAGATCCTAGAACACCACCATCATCCGCGCTGATTTCGGCACCGAGCACAATCATGACGATCAGATGTAAGTGTTTTTGATATTTTATTATAATTCATAGTACTTACTCCTAAGTTGAGTGTTTCTAAATCAACTAAAATTTATTTTTAGCATCCCAAAGTCAGGGGACCCAGACAGAGTGTAAGTGACTTTACTCTATCTTTGGCATTCATCACTTTCATAAATAGTTATATGAATTAATGAACACTCTCCTTTCTTTTTAGCAATGGAGCAGACACAGCGTTTATTTCCGGGGGAGCTGACCCCATGCATTGTGTGCATGGGGGAGACTCCCGATCCCGAAATGAGAAGATGCCCCTCTTGTGGGGGTATCTTCCATACACCATGCATTTTTCGCTGGCTAGAGACAGCAATGAGGCCAACTTGTCCTAACTGTAGGGCGGAGTTGGATTTGGATGACTTTGGGGTCGTTCAGGTGGTGACTCCAATTACCACAGAGGGGGTCTTGGGGAGGGAAGTTATCTTCTCCCCTGAGATATTCATTGCCAACGCTCCTCCCGGGATGAGTTGGAGGGCCTCTCACCAGAGCGTCGTTGGGCCCTTTGGCGGGAGGTCATCCGACTCGCCCATGTTGAGATTATTGATCCTTAAGGGTGTATAATCTCAGCATAGAGGGAGTGTGGGCGATGAATCACCCCGTCATAAAAACATTTTTATTGAATGTGATAATTTGAAAAGAATTTACTGAAGTGGTAATTGAAGCCTCCCATCTCAATGTCTCTAAAGTCTTCTATCTTCAACTCCATTCTATAGTTAGTATAATTACTTTTTAAAATCTTTCTGGTCTTTCTCCCTACCTCAATTATCTTATTATCTTGCATTTGAATTGATTACTTTTTAAAACAAAAAAATCTTTCTGGCCTCATTGTTGGCTCTAGCCTAAATGTTTAAATATTACTTTAATTATTGTTGTATATATTTATTTAATTGAATGATAAATGTTGTATATATTTATTTAATTGAATGATAAATGTTGTATATATTTATTTAATTGAATGATAAATGTTGTATATATTTTAATTGTTGAAAATTGAATGATAAATGTTGTCTATATTTTAATTGTTTAAAATTGAATGATAAATGTTGTCTATATTTATTTAATTGAACGATAAATGTTGCCTATATTTTAATTGTTGAAAGTTGCCTATATTTTAATTGCATCTATTTCAAAATTTGTTAAATAAAACAATTTCTAATCCATAAAGTGATTCAGCCGAAAAATAGTCTATCAATCTATGACGACGTCACCTGATGCTGGAGTAGTTAATTATTTTACTGTTCATGCTCTTTTCAATTCTCGAAGACTCTCGCGCATGCGCGATCTTAACACATTCTACTGCGCATGCGTGTCCTAGGACGCCTACCTCATCTCCTACTAAAACCCATCCCACTTTTTTGACGATCGCTTTTCCACTCAGATCAGAGGCAATAACAATAGAAAACCCACCCGACTTTTGTTTAAGATCACTGTCCCACTCAGGTTGAAAACCAAAACAACAGAGACCCACCCCAATTTTGATGAAGACGGAAGTGTGAGCACGAAGGCAATGCCAGAACACCAAAGATGAAGATCTGTGGATCAGAGTACACAGAAAATTGAAACCCTTCAAGGCGCCAGGCCCTGATGGCATTCGAAACAATATATATGCAGATCCCAGCAGTGTTTGCCTGTCTAAGGGAATTCATCGTGAGCATGGTCGATGGGAAGACAGGGATACCCGACTGGTTGATGGAAGGCAGAACGACCCTCATCCACAAAGGTGGAGAAACGCGAGATCCTGCTAACTACAGACCTATCGCATGTCTCAATACGGCATACCTGTCTGAGCTCCACGTTGTCCTGCCATTTGAGCAGCAATCAATGAGAACAGGTTCGTGGGGTACCATCAAATGCCTACTTCTAGACCAAACAATTGAGACTTATACTAGGAGTTACAAAAGACCACTATCGGCAGCATGGGTTGACTTTCTAAAGGCATTCGACCTGGTACCACATGCGCACATACTACACATGCTGGAGATTCTGCGAGCGCCCCCCCCCAAATCACGGAGGCACTCAGGCGGGCGAAGCACTGCCTACAACATCAGGAATAACATAACAATCAGCCATCTGTTCTACATGGATGATTTGAAAGTGTACTCACCAAGCAAATCTGAGCTGGAGAAAGCCATACGAGTAGTTGAAAAAGCCTCACGAGCCATCGGCATGGAGCTAGGCCTGAAAAGTGTGCCATTGCACACCGTAATGCCAAGGGTCAGGGCCAGCTTCAAGCGAGGGAGGACAGAACCTATCACAACATCCCCTTACCCAAGCGGAGGACAGTTGAAAATACTTGGGCCTACAGCAACTGATGCCAAGTACTGACCATGGCCTGCGCCATGGTGAAAACACTACTCGACACTGACCTGAATAGCTGTAACTTGACCAACGCCGTTATAAGCAAAATAGCAGGTACTATGCGGTATTACATAGCAGCGCAAGTGTGGGCAAAAAGGATATGTGCGTCTTGGACAGGTAAATTCTAGGCCAACTATGAAAGGCCAGATATCATGATGGCGCATCCTCCACCGTGAGACTCTACCTACCCAGTAGGCTGGGGGGCAGAGGGATACCCCTACTTGAAGAGGTGTACTGCAGCACCCTACTGGGCCTCGTGTGCTATCTAGGGCAGCCTGTGGATGACTTTGGGAGAATGCTGTGGCACTGCTGTGGCGTATGTATGCGTCGGAGAAGAAATAGACCGGGAAGGGGGCACCAGACTGCAATGGGAAAGGCCAGCCAAGTCCTTGCTCAGCTAGGCCTTACTACCCACTTCCTAGTGGACGAGCAGGGCTTAAACCTCTGCGAGAATAACCCCGACAGGAGGGTGTCAGAGTACAAAGCGCACATCAGGAATTACTTTCAGAATTGAATAGAGATGACCCTATCCAGTCATGCAGTCCATGGCCGGTACTATAACCTTCTTATATGTACCTGCTTTTAAAAACAACAGGGTGAAATGTCTGCATTCTAGAAAGAACAATGCAGTATTTTTAGAGCTGACGGTTGTTGCACTGTACGCCCTTGTGAGTGCACAGTAATTCTGAGAATAGACAATGTATGTGTGAAGGACTGGAGATTTGTTAAAGTGCCCCTACGGCTTTTTTTTTTATTTGTGAATTCAATAAAACTCGGTACGCTGACTTCAGATCTGAAAATTATTTTTAAATCAGACGCGTAGTTCACGAGTTATAGCGTGTGGAAGTGTCGATGTTTCGTCATTTTCGCCATTTTCCTTGTCTCACTTTTAGGACTGGGTCGAGTCCACTATGACATCATAGTGGCAGCCCCTTTTTTTCCCGTACTGAAGCAACAAATCTGACGTCGATTTTCTCTCATACTATGGACTCGATATTTGTTTTTTTTTACTTTGAACATTAGAAACAGGTCGGCACATTATGGCATTGAAATTTGAAAGGGTTGTGATGAGTTTGCAGCTGTGGGGAGGAATTACAAAATTCCCATGTAGTGGCTGCTCAGTGTGCTCAGTGGCGGCGGGCGTAGGCCGTGCAATGTTAAAACAGTACGGGATTTCAATAGGATCAAAAACACGATCACAGATATTTTGACAGGACCTGAAAATTGTTAGATTTATACATGAAACTGGGAAAATATGCCAAATCGATGTGTTTTGCTATGCCGTGGAAATACACCGGATAAATCAAGATTTGTAGAGCTTCACAGGATTCAGGTTTATGAGGACGATCGCCCTGAAGCTGTAGGAGAAGGAAGTGGACAGATTTCATCAATTCGCAACGACGGACAAAATTCTAAACTTCGCAGTTAGAAAATGCCAACATGCAACCATCAATTTCGGTGCAATAACGAATTTCATGTGTAGTAATAAGGAATTGTGTTGCACATTTTCTACACTTGCTGTATCTAATGAAAATCGAATCGTTTCAAGTTTCTTCAACCACAAAGGTTGACCGACACGGATGGATATGGCCATGGCCTAAATCATATCACGTATAGAATTTTGATACACTTTTACTTCATCACATACACAACAGAAAGATAATAATTCAGATCCAGTCAAATGCCCAGAAAGTTTTCTTTCAACATTTCTTTTCTTGCTTAAATCTCTTCCATGGCTTTGAGTGAAAGAGTTCTCAGCCATAGGATCAAATGCATCAGGTTCTCCTCCATCGGTATCACTATCATCTGTCTGCTTTACTCTACGATACGATCAATCCTATCCCCTCGCCATCTTCGCATTGCAATCCCTACTGTCATGAACTACTATCCGACTAAGAATGTTTAATTTATGGAAACTTTCTATTCAATTCTGATCACCAAAATTGCACAAATACCCACGAATACTCATAACAAGACAGCGCAAACAACATTAGCTATTATACTGAATGTAGGCCTACGCCCGCCGCCACTGAGCACACTGAGTCCACTATGATGTCATAGTGGATTCGACCCAGTCCTAAAAGTGAGACACGAAAGTGTGAACGCAATCTCTCGTAACTCAACAATCACTCATCAGATCAAAAAAATATAAACGGTATCAGAATCAGCGCATTCGATTCTATACTTTTAGCCAATAAAAAAAAAGCCGTAGGGGCACTTTAAGTAAAATAATATGCAGTAGGCTGAGCGTATATGGATTTTAATCCATGCCCCCATGAACTTTTTATTTTTCATCACATAACTGTATGTACGTAACAGATCGTGAGAGAGCACATGTTGCGAAAAGGTTCATCTTGTGAATTTAGAAAAATCAAGCAAGAATTGTGTCAGCACTTGTAACCATAAAGTTATTGTTTTTAAAAACGTCATGTTCCACTGCACATTGATAGGTTATTTGTGTATTATTATCTACAAAAATTTACAAACTTTGGTCACGGTTTTAACATATGTCTTCTGCAACTAGAGTTCAAAGGGATTAAGTCGCGTAGAATAACAGGGGAGAGGCGTCATGCAATAAAACCAAATTTTCTGAAGCAAAGGAAAGCCCCTGTAACTGTTTACAGACAAAAGTGGTCCAAGCTGAATACTGCAGTGTATGCAGCAGGCAAAAGAAGCGGGTGTGGTGTCTCAGCAAAAGCATTTCAGAACATCTCCTCCGAAGCTAATACTCAGAAAAATGACATCAACTACATAGCAGAGAAGATACGAAAATGTGACGCAAAAATACGCGAGAAGACTGCCTTGCTACATAAAAGCATGATGGAAACACAGAAATTGGAAGGTTACGTACAGTCGTGTCCACACATACGGTTGTTGGAATATATCGATTATTCAATGTTTTACGACATAAAGAGAAATTCTGGCATGGTGACAACATAGTACCATTGGAAATTATAAGTGTTTTCAGCACTGCCATCCTTTGGGCAGTGATAAGTATTTCCAACTCCGGTATGACTATTCACGAATACACAGACAAATGCTACAACATAATCATTGGTATTGCAGGAAAAGAACAGAAACCAACTCTAGCTTTGATATGCTCAGCACATCTCATGAAAGCAAATGCAAAGCAAATTGAAGCATGCCTCAAAAAATCTCATGTAACTGATGATGCAGGATTGGTGAAGCATATTGCTATGCGAATTGTGGGAGTCCTTATCAATGCTCATTGCTTGGCTGACATAGCAGTGGCTGTAGAGTTAGCATATATCGCGTTTCTGTCAGAGAAGGTTACCCAACAGTTGGAAGGAGCACTACAGCCCCTAGCAAGCATCATCAATAATTTCAAGAAGATAAGAAGGATGATTTAGATGCTGTTGCGCACGATGCGAGTACAGATAACACAAAAGAGCAGCTCAAACTGCCCCACAGCCAGTTCAGTCGATACTTCGAGAATTTCTTTAAAACAACAATACTGCAGAAGATGGATGTGACGTGTTAGCTGGAAAAAAACAAGTATTTCATGCAAAAATAAATTGAGTACATGCGTAGCACATTGCTGCCATATTTGCCTCTGTGGACAAAGATTATGTTGAACACAAATAGAAACCCACCATTGGCAGGAGAAACGCAAAACATGCTGAAAATGCAAGGCAAAACATTCTTGGATATCAACCAGGGGCGCAGTGGCTGGGGGGACAGGGGGGCGGCTGATCTTCTTAAAATCATCTTAGAAAAATTTTTTCTAAGATGATTTTTTGAACAAGTTATTACTTATATGACTTGAATTATTGTTGGCTTATATTACTTTTGAATTGGTGTGGTTGCATTTTAAGCCAATCAAAGCGGCGTGGCCATACCTTTTTCCGGGGGAGTACTCCAAGGATTTCCGGACCCCCCCCCCCAGTTGCTTTGGTTTGCCAAATATCCGTCGGAAAAAATTTGTTTTTGTTGGAAAATTTTCAGGTTTGCCCCCCCCCCCTGCAAAATAGCTCCTACTGCGCCCCTGATATCAACGTAAATAATGCCACAGCGGAGCAATACTTTAATTTTGTAAAACAGAGAATGATGCAGAGAGTGCTTCCAACAGACAAATTCATTTATCGTCATTTCTAAGACGTGCAAGGCCTGAGATGGCAATTTGTTGACACGTTACGAAAGCAGAAGAACACATCAAAAGGCGACAACATGGCGCAAATCAATAGGTGCATCCCAAGGTATCCAAATGATATTGATATCGTGCAACACGGTCCACTCATTCAATTTTTGAAGCGAGTTAGCCAGCCTCGTTGTTATTAGTTTAGAGTAGTTTGGTTGCGGTGTGTCTGACGATTGATCTTTGGCTCCACGCCATGCCCCAAATCTGTTTTCCGCCAATATACAGAGGTAATTCGTGTTTCGTTAATAACAGAAGTGTGGGGTGGGTGGTTCTAATCGCTGGACCCCACGACCAGGTGAAAAGCGGACCCACAACCCAAAATACGACCCCTGTTTTAAAACTGCTCAATTCGCATTATTTGCCCTGTAACTATTGTATCGAAGTCAAAGGCACTGTTTTGAAGTATAAAACGCAAAAAGTATAAATTATAAAATTTGGTGATCATATGAGCAGAAATAAATGCTTTTTGAGTAAGCAATTTTGTCGAAAAACGCACATGGTCGCTACAAATGAGGCTTAGGAAACGTACGCTGAGGCTTTTCATGTCGCAAACAAGACAAATGCGATGGCGGTAATCGAATTCCTGTGGAACGACGGCATACACATTGCATCCTAATCAGAATTCCATCCTTTTCAAAAAGTTACACAATTCCTTTCCCATAAAGCCAACAAAGGATGCAACAAGTGTCATTTTCAGGCAGAATGAGACAATCCTATTGCTGCTGACAAAATGAGTTATCTTGCAAATAAATTTTGGTGCCAACTGAGAACAAATAATGAAGTTGGACAGCATGCAGAAGATTACAAGAGTGCCAAGTATAGGTGCAAAGCAAATGAAATTGCAATAAGAAATGGGCTTTGCTACTCAGAGCATCCACCTTTTCCATAACAGCATCTTGCTGCAATGTATGCAGTTGACTGTACACAAAATGACATGTCTTGCACAGAATGCAAGAAAATGGTTGGTATACTGTCACTGAAGCAAACAGGGAGAAAATCAGTGCATGAGAAAAACTATTGAAGTGCTTGGAGATTGTTCTTGGACAAACAACAACAAACGGTTGAACAGAACAACAGTGACATTTTATGCTGTTTTATACATCAGAATATGCTAAGGCAGTTGCCATATATAAGGCCTTTTTGTGTTCTTTCAATGACTGTATTCCTGAGCTGATAAATCAGGTGAGATGAGATTGTTATTGTTTTAGCAAGAAATTATAGCAGGGAATTTACATCACCGAAAACCGAATTAATTAATTGTACACCCTTACAACTTAACAGCTGTAAGGGTGTACAATTGCAGAAATCCACTAAGTGAAATTACGGAAATGTGCAAACAGACTAAATGCAGCAAGCATTCCAAAACTGCGAAGAAACTTGTGTAGTTTTATGTAGTGCTTCGGAAGATATATGGAAAATTGAATATGTCAATAAACCATCATATGGATTTACATATCCCAGACAAAATTGAAAGATTTGGACAAAGTCATGGGCGTTAGTGTTTTGGTGCTGAGAGATTGAACAGTGTGCTTATATCAACAACTTCAAATAGCCATTCAATCGAAAAAGAGTTGTTTGTAAAGTTTCTGTCTCAAAAACATTATCTGGCAAAGATCTCTTTCAAAGCCTTCCTCCAGCTATGAAGTTAACAATCACTGATAATTGTGTCAATATTGACACACCTCTTGCAAGTTCTTCTGAAGACAATACGAATGGTGTAGGAATATCAGGCTAGGGAATTCATGTCAAATTCAGGACAACAAAACAATGATTGCTTTGATAAACAAAGGCAAATGGAGAGAATTGAAAGCACCATTTTAGTTAAGAAGACAGCTTTACTTCCACCAATGCAAAAACACTTGTGCACGGAAGCTGAATTTTGAATGTATACATCAATGTATACAAATCTCCACAAACAATTTGCAGACCTGTTTGAGGAGGACCTGCAACATGTTTCATCAAAATAGACAAAGTACACTTGGTGTATTGTTAATGGTATTTAACAATTAATAGATCACAGCGATCATGTTGCATTGATAGCACAATATGCAAAGGCATATTGGGCTATCAATGAGGGTGAACAACCTAAGCCATATTTCTGCAAACTTAATTGTCAAAATAATTACTCTGAAAAGACTGTCCATGTACAACACCACTGCAACCCATTGGAAATTACTCTTTTCTGTCACAGGCTTAAAATTCGAATTCTCTCAAAATATCTTGGTTTGAATTTAGGGTTCCAGTCTTTGGCTATAGGCAAAGCTTCTGCAATCACATCGTTTGTTTCACCCTTGCGTACAACAATTTGACAGCCCGCATTGATTTTAACAAGAAAAAACAGGAGTGCGTACCTTGAGGTGGGATAGGTTGCATCTAAGAGTGCCAGCTTGTCGACATAGCTTGTCAATAATCTTTGCTGCCATTTCACTTGATAAACAAGCAATAACGAGTTATGTTGATCTTCTTCGCAATCTTCATCACTCTCTTCATTTATGCCCAATGCCTCTTCACTTAACATTACAGTGTTCTTCTCTGTTACGTGCGAGTCTTATTAGGTTGTGGGTGGTATCTATAATGTGCAAGGTTTTAATGATCATAATTCATGCTTTTGCTAAATAATTAAAACATGTGCACTTGAAAAAGATCAGTTATATTAGATTAGGAATATGAAACAACAAAACAGATGGAAGCTTGTATCTATTGTCATTCTATCTATCAAGACAACGAGACTTGGGGTTCTCTGACTTTAGTGTTGAAAAGCTAATTTCTCCTTGTGTACTTTGTTTAGCCTTCACAAGTAAATATTTTCATTACCATAAATCCTTGAATAAGCCCAGCAAAAACAAAACTTTAGTCTGCTTTTTGTTCAATATTAAACAAAATAGAACCTCTACGATGCGGCCAATCAATGAAGGTTTAAGCTTGGTTTAAACTTGCTGCTATTTGCAATACATTCACTAAACAACTTCAATGTCTGGATACTTGGGCTCAATATCCTTGCGGCTTATTCGAGGGGAGGGCTTATTCAGACGTGGGGGCTTAATCAAGGATTTACGGTAACTGTAATATAGAGAAATACAGGAAGAGAAAATTTACAGAAAATACTTGGTTCCAATAGAATTTTGCCAGAAAAACAGCAAAACCCTACCTTCATCAGGAGAATCTATGTGAAGTGTGTGCTGAGCAGTCACAGCTGATCCTCTTTCATCATTTTGAAAGTTACAATTTCTCTGACCATTGTTTCCAGCTCTCAAAAGTACTAAAGTACAATGCTAAAGTACAATGTTTTCAGTGAGGTAAGCTGAGGAGACAAACAAGAAATTTCTGATGTTAGGTTTGGAAATTCTATCTGAAAATACTCTCCAAATTGTGTTGCAAAAAAAGAAAAAGAAAAAAAGTAAACAAGGCACTTACAACAACAACATACTTTTAATTTTCTGAAATACATCCATTTTGATTAGGAATGATATCCGAGTTGCATGTGAAGGCTTTATGTCCATGGGTAGAAATTACAGTGCAATAGGAGACCAACCAATGAATAGGAAAGAAAAAATGAAAGCAGAAGACCAGCCTTTGAACAAAGTGAGAATCTTCTGAGATCCATACTTGAGTTCAGTAAAATCTTTGCTGCAAACCAATAAATGAAGGGAGTCGACGAAAAAATCATTCTTGTCAGCACCTGAAAATATAAGGCATGTTGTGTAGCAAGGAAATCCTACTAACACTCATGTGTGGAAGTTAAAACAGAATTCTAGAACTAACCTGAACATGAATATTTACAAGCCCAAACGTAACAAGAAATGCCAAATGACAGGCATAGGGAAATACTCTTGCAGTCTGGTAGGCTTTGGCATCATTACCCTGATGTGATAACCTGTGGTATGCAAAAATATAAAATCACAAACTGCACATTTCATTATCAAATCAAATAATCCTCTCTATTCATTGTACAATAAAACTGAAACATGACGAGATACCATCAATTATATTCAGTATTTTTCTGTTTCACCTTTAATCTTCATAATAAGATGTTTTGGTAAGCAGCTAGATTTCCTACTCCTTTGAGTGCTTAACATGCAATCAAACTATAAGAACATTTTACACCCAATACAAAATTTAATGATATATGAACCACCTGTTTTCTGCTTGATCTTCTGTACAGAGATATTCAATCAGTCCTGCAGTTCCTCCATTTGCAGCAAAATAAGACCACACAGCCGAGTAAGAGAGGAGAATGGTTGGGAAGGCCAGGAAGAAATTAGGGATTTGTTTCACTTCATAATATTGAAAAGGACCAACATTCCAGTAGAAATTCTGTACGTAGTTGTAGGAAAAAGGAATTGTTTTCTGGCACCAATGGTCTTTGTCTTCTGTTGTTATTGATGCAGACTTTAAGCAATAAAGTGCATAGCCATACATTTGAAACAGTACAAATGAGGCCAGGGTTAAAACAACACCAATTCCTGATGCTAGTATTACTCCAATAACCCTCTGGATTACAATAGTCTCCTTCAATTTCCAAGAATTAGTTGATTTATCCACTTTGATAAGCAACTGCAAGACATCACGTACAGCCATGCAAAGGAGAAACCCAGCAGACAAGATACCATTTGATCTTGTAAATGAACCCAGACTGAACAAGACACCAGCTTTAAGATATCTGGATGGACAATTACTGCTTTCTAAATAATACATTGCCATCAGTTGCAGGCAAACATACAAGGACTCAGTATATGTTGCCATGTTGAAAACATTTGCTGGATTGGTGCAGAATAACAAAACGGCTATGTTGCCAATTGTTGGGCCTTTGGCATTGCATGTTAGTTTGTGAAGGAATGATGCAGCAAGTGAGAATATTGCAATGTTCATCAGACATGATACAAGGTACATGGATGCAAGTCTTCCTAAAAGTGAGTAGGAAATTACAGACACAAAGTCTGCAATTTTTGATAGCAGTGCAGGCAGTAATGGAAAGAAGGCCATAAACTGTTCGTATTCGTAGCCGAAGTAACTAACATGGAGGAAAAATACTGAGTCCCAGTTGCCAAAGCCACTAAGTGAATTCAAGACGAATTTATCCAGCAAAGTGTGATTTTCGTCAAGATTTAAAACAGTAAATTCCTTCTTTTTATCTTCTCTGATATTTCTTGACAACACACTTTGTGAAAATGAAGAGGAGTCGTATTTAGACCCAATACCAATGAATGCAATCTGTCGCAAAAATAGAAAAAAATGTTTAGGCCATAAATCCATATTTGCAAAGCACAGAGAAATAAAAAGCATAAATAAAAAAAGAACATTTGGTAAGGAGAATCACCTGAATAATCAAAAGAGCTATTCTTGAAGATAATGCAACCTTGACAGGGTTTAGATTTGCCATTCTTATCCAAACGGCAGCCCATGAAATGAGAAAAATTGAAGGAGATGAGAAAGCCTCGTGCTTGTCGTCTCTATCGACTTGACTTGACGAGTGACGACTCCTCTCCTCTTCTCCTCCAGACCTCCACCCACCACGAGGTGTGGTGATGGGGAAAGGAAGTGCTCTGCGTAGTGCGCGCTTTTTGTTTGTTACATTGGGAAACTCCCTAGGGGTGCCAATTTGGGATAACTTATGCCATTTTAGGCTAAAATATGCCCCAACACAACATGAAGTAACTCGTTGAGTGTGTACAACGTCAAGCCACAAAACTATCGCCTGTCATCAAAGAGCTCCCCTACAAGGAAAGATTACAGAAATTGGACCTCCCTGGCTCGAGGAGATATCATTGAGACCTACAAGCACGTGGCAGGAAAATATGCAAAACAACAAGTTCGAAATATGCCAAATTTAAGGAACATGCCAAACAGATATTTTATATGCAAAGCAACTTCAAAAAGTGTCAAATATGCTAAATCTGGCATATAGTATGCCAATATGGCTGAAACTCGGTCCTAGGTCATGACATCATAGGAATTAACCTCCAAAATAATTCAAAAAAATTCCAAAGAAAAAAATTGGTATAGAAATTGATATTAAATAAAACAAAAATCTAGTTCTCCCATTCTTCGAGGCAGAATTTTCCCTTTACCACTGGCTCTGCAGGAATTCCACGACTGAAAAAAATTCAAAATTATTCAATGCGAAAATGCAGGTCTTCCAACTTCTACATGTACCATTGGAAGAAACGTAAGTAAGCTGTTTGTTTATTGAAGCTCACATATACCTTATATATCTACATCTATGCTCCCATATCCTCTGCATCGCATTTTCTGCATTTCGAACTGATTTTGCACTCCACAGTCGTTCGCCTACAGCAAGACCACGCGCCCTAAAAAAACAACGAAAATCACAAGTTTGGCAATCACATTTCATTCAAAACTCATGAAAGAAAGCGTATAGTATTCGCATAGAACTCTTTATAAAACCAAATCAATCCAAATCGTTTTTTCACATGGTTCTATTCGAATAGAAAAAGTAGGGTATGAATTGAACGAGGCATAACTTGCAAATAGAGATTATTCCAACAAACTGTGTTATGCCAGGCTTTTTGTCAGTGTACACGTTTTTTTATATAAGAAACCGCTTTATAAGAAACTCACTGGTAAAAGGCCAAAAAAATTAAGAAACTTTCACTGGTAAATGAAAAATCACTAAGAAACTTTTCAATTTTTTATTCTTGTTTGAAATACGGAAAATAACCACTGTACATGGTAATATCAATATCAAGGGAGTAGATATGATGCTTGCTTATTGATTAATGTTAGATAAACAACTATATTAAATCGATTTTCCAGCCTAACCTTACTTTTCACTTGTTTTCCGATGTTTTTGATTCTATGCGTGCGCTTTTCAAATATTCAATTAAGAAACTTTTAAGAAACTTTTACTGGTAATATGTGTCAAAAAATGCCCTGAAATTAAGAAACTTTCACCGGTGAAGCTTTAGCCAGGTTTCTTATAAAAAAACGTGTAACGTAACTGTATCGTTTCAAAAATATTACTATATATTATTACGTATATTACAACATACCAGGTTCGTGATAGGATGTTGGTTGCATCAACGTATTCCCCCCACATGGCTGCAGTACCACCAATCACAAGTCGCTTTTGCTCTTCTGTACCTGCAATAGAAGTGTTTTACATAACATTAAAACGTGAATGCTTGTCTACAACGTCTAATGATAAGATAAAAGAATTATGGTAGGAAGAGCAATGAAATTTCACTGCATATACAAAAATCACCTTGAAACTCCTCTGGATCGCAGAAATAAAACTGCAATAAAAATTCGTAGCAAAATTGAAAAAGATGTTCAAAGAAATACTAAAAATGGATTTAAGGCTTAGATCAATAGATTTTGAATTTTCTTAGTCGAAATACAACAGATTTTATCTATATGCAATAAAAGAGTCAACCGTAGAAAAATAAATGACAAATCCTTTGTTAAGGGCCCCCGGCATTTATTCATGTTGGGAGAAATGTTAATGCAACAGGTGGGTCAAGAAATTGTACTGACCTCGGGCCAATCCATGCCATAGTTGATGTAGTTAAGATACCAACAGGCTGATAAAATTGCTTTATGTCCCTTCTTGGTAATATTTGTCAATTCCTCTTTCCAGTTACCAACCCATACGTTCACTACAGTGTTACTGTCCAGCTAAAATAAAAATAAAACAGTTGTTTATGTTTGTTTGGAAACTTTTTACGTGCCTATTTCACTGTGGAGCATTGGTTGAGATTTGATTTCAATTTGAGATTATACAACAACGTTTTTGTACCTCCACGTTATTGTCGAATATATCTTGCCATACGATGTAATGCTTCTGCAAATTATCAACTATCTTTATCAACCTATACAGACGGAATAAAATAGAAATACGGCACTAAAGTATAGTACACTGCAATAGGCCAAGCCAAGTCAAGCATACTAAACTAATATATTCGTACTTTTCAGCATAATATTGCTCTAGTTTTTCATATGTTTCGATACTGTGTGACTTCATCCAATCTTTGATTGTTTTACTTTGTTTCCTGAAAGTTAAATATAATGATAGCATGATAAGTAAAATAGTGAATGATTTATAATATCAAAATTCAAACATCATTCTAAATTATATTCTAAGAAAATGCGTAGTGAAGCTATTTTTAAATAATTTTCTGATGATTGCTTGTTTTAGACAAGTGTACAACTGATGAAAAGATATCGAAATTACCAGCAAGTGAAGTCTACTTCATCAGCTCCCAAGTGAACATATTTATCTGGAAACACTTCAGCTACTTCACTGAATAATTTAGTTAAGAACTGATAGTTTTTGTCTTTCGTAGGATCGATAGGTCCGTAATTTCTACAATAAATCAGAAGTCCTATTACAATTAACATCCAAAAACAATTCAAAGAAGATTTAATCGATTGCCATAGTCAAGAAAAAGATGAAAGAAAACAAATCCATACGGCCATTGGAGGCTCGCGGGCGAATTTACGAAGGCTTCAATCTTTATTTGAGATGAAGCAATGGTAATATCCGCGTAATTCTTATTCAAATTACTTTCAATTCTCAAATGAGCCTTCAACAAGATGGTGTCCCATCTGCTTTACCGCGCGGAGCCTGGTTCGCACTCTAGTGTATATCATATCTTATATCTATGGCCATCTACAACTGGAAGTGCGAGCAAGCGAGACATTTAGAGTACTAGAATTTGTTATTTTATAAACCAACTCTCTGTTGTTGGGCTTGACCAGAATGTTGTCGTTATACCAATTGCACGGGTCAGCACGCTTAAAATTGTCTACTGTTCGTTGTATTTAGAAATAATTCAACATTGGTAATCCAAAAATCAGTCATTATTAGGTAAATGACTGACAAAAGTCAGATATTAAGCGCCCAATGCCTTTATTCAAAATTGTTAGAACTTGACCGATGCGCTAAAATGAATCTACTCTCATTCAGTTCAGTTTTAAAAGATCCACAGAACAACCAATTTAAGTAACTACATCAGGTATGTAATGGCATTTAATTGGGAAGAGCGTTTGAAAAGAAAACGTTTATTCAAAACATAACGACAATCTAGGTGTGAGCATACCCATTTCCACAATCTGTTAAGAGACCATCAATCGCCTTCCATGACTGTGTGTGTCCCTGCAAACAAATGAATCAGCATCAAATTGTATGCATATCTCAAGAATTTTACGTAAAGACTTTAGATTGGTCTCCATATAGAGACATAGTATACATACACACAGTGTTTCAAAAAAGCTCTCTGACAAATGAAAACCGCTTTCCTAACTTTCTGCATGCAACACTTCAAAACATATAGAAACCAGGCTGCAAGGCCAGAAAAGTATTAAAGTCAACCTGATATGTTATGTCAAATTCTTCTGCAGCTCTCATTATCTCAACCGAGAAGAGAAATGAAAACTCGGTCGATATAATGAGAGTTCGAGATATCTAAAGAAACTAATATGGTGTTGATCTTCTTGGGAAGTATAAACTTGCTCGAGATAGCACGATCTTCGAGACAGCGAAAGTCAGTTGCATATACTTGTTATACATTTAACGATACTCACTGGTGTGTCGAATTCAGGAATGACTCGAATGCCTCGGTTTCGTGCGTAGTGAATCAAATGCTTCACATTATCTGGGGTGTACACGTGAGTACGTGTATTTGTCGCTCCCTGTAATAACAGCAATTGAGATTATAAGTTGTTATCATGAAACAAAGTTTCAAATTTAACTCGAATGCTCGAAAGACACAAGCAAAGCGTGTACCTTATTGCTTAATTCTGGGAAGGTCTTGCTCACAAATGGAAACGCCGGGTCGTCCACGATATGCCAGTGAAGCACGTTGAATTTACTGTACGACATTGCATCCTGAAACAAGGCAGTATTATCAGAAGGAAACCACAGTCATTCACTGACACTTGAATTAAGTTGTATAGGCAAGCAAGTAAAGACAGCTGGGGTTGGTGTCTCAGGCTAATTTCTGCATATGAAAACCCCATAAAAATTGTAAAGCATCGTTGGAAGAATTATTATTATTTCATGCATATAAACACGAGCAGACACCCGGATAAATGTTAATGCTTGTTTGTTAATTGAAGTTTCCCTCGTCAAATTAGCGTCATGTACATTGATTTCAGCGCATTGAGAGGAGAGGCCGGGAGGGTGTATGATGCATACTTACTAAGAATTTCTCTATAGTTTTCACAGACAAATAATGTCGAGATGTGTCGATGAGGAATCCTCGATGCTTGAACCTCGGCCTGTCTACAATTCTCGTTTTCTTTGCAAAGTACTTAAAAACAAAGATTCTTAGCTTTAGCTTGAGTCAATTTCAGTCACACGGGGATATCAATGAATGTGAGTGCACAAACTGATTTCAATGCGATTCTGGTTGTTTCTTGGTTGAATGAATAAAAGAGCAATGTGCAAGTGTACTACAATGCATGTTAAAAATTGTTTACTTGCACACCTTGTTCTCATTGTTTCTATAGACCAGCTGACTGAATGTCTCAAGTCCTAAAAAATAAACGAAACAAATAAAAATTAGCACCGTTCTGAAAAATCCCAAAATCCATAATAATTATCATGCCGTTCGAATTTTAGTTTCACTGACGTTCTTCACCAAGGTAGAAAAGAAAATTGATTAAAAAAAAGTGTGACAAAGCAAAGCAAAATCAAGGAAAAACAGCATTTTGCAAAAATGTTCATTTGAGTAAAGTTTGCAACGTAGTCAGCATGATACCTCGTAAAGCACCCCAAATGGTGGTTGCTTGGAGAGAGGACGATGGCGCATTCACTATTAGATTATCTAAAAAATAACACATCATTTAGAACATCAGTTTAGTCACGTGAAAAGTAAAGCAAAACAAAGCAGAACAGAGCAAAGTAGAGCCAAAAAAAGAAAGGCAAGGTATAGATTGAGTTAGATCAAAATAAATCGACATTAAGTAATGAAAGAATAGGCAACACAAGTAGAAGAAAGATAAAGTAAAATGAAGAAAAAACATAGCAAGCATAATCAAGATGAAGTAAAAGAAAGTAGAATGAAAAAGAATGAACTTAGGTACAGAATAGTAGCAAACAAAACTAAAATTAATTTTGATAATTGTTGCCCCGAATGTTTTACAGCTGACGCTCGCAATCTCAAACATTTGCTTTCTCAAATGATTTTCCATTTCCCTTCGTTTTTACACAGTCTAATTAGGATAGGATATGCATTATTTCGAATATTCGCTATCTCTACTTAATTCCCGTTGAGAGTTCAAGATAGATAGTTCTTACAAGATTCATCCATGTCCAGTTTTAGTTCTGCTTCCTCTGTCCTGACATTCACTTCCAAACCGATGATAACGCTATGCTCGTGGTTGCCAGCAGCATTGGTCGTCTTGGGGAACGTGAGCGAGCGATATCTCTCAAAAGCGGAGCTCAAAATATTCGAAGTCTTTCCGGTCGCTCTGAATTTGAAATTACTATGGTCTATCGAGAAGTAAACATCCTCTGGGTGCTCTTCTTGAGGCTTAGGCCACAGCGATCCCTTGACATAATCATCATCAAGTTGGACATGCTCTAACTCTCCATATTTCAGTTTCGTGGTACGCTTGTCGCCAAGGTTGGCATTGCAGTTCTTTTGAGGTGTCTTGTTGTAATGTATCGGCTCTGATATTGAACAACGTTTCCTGCTCCTGTTAAGAGATGGCCTTTCGCAATCAACAGCAAGAACCAGGCACAGTAAAATGCAGCAGTATAGTAGGCATTGTAGTACCATTTTATGACTACAAATACTTGTTTTAGTCCTTTGGGAAATAAAACACATGCAAAGTTAATGATTTTACTTCCAATTCCCAAACTGTTTGGTGGGTTAAGAAAACTTAACATTTCTATTCCAATATCTTCCAATGTTGAAGTCAGTGAACAGAAACACCAGTGGAGCGGATAGCATCGGTGAACAACTTAAAAAGGTACCTGTTCTCTTTTATCTTACAGTCGGAGCTAACAAATCAATCTTCAGTTAAAAATCAAATAAAACAAATCAAGTTTGACCCATTTTGAGCAATGGCAGGGTGGAGCTGAACACTATTTAAACCTTGAGAATAAAAAGGTGTTACTCGAAATCTCACACCAATGCAACCATTAGCCAGAAAACGAATTAATCTGCAGTGATTTTCGGAGAAATATCTCCAAAGGTCAAAAACGTTAAAAATCAAATGTTTTTCATGATCGGTGCTAACTGAACGGGTAGGGCATGACCGTAGAGAAACGCAAAATGAATGGTTTTGCTAACGGATTTGGTTTCTTCATTTGAATATTGTACCACATGAAATGAGCCTACACTGATTGAGCTGAACGTAATATTAATTGCCCACTTTTTCTCTGTTTTCAATTAAGAACATTATCCCATAAAAAGACAACATGAGTAAATACTATTTGACTCATGAAAATAATACATGGCTAATTGAAATGGATAAAAGCTATTGATTGAATTGAATGTAGGAATGACTTACTGCACAGTCTTCCTATTTCGAAGCCTCTGAAAGGATGTGTCAATAATTTGAACACTTCGACAAAAAGGTGCGCACAAACACGATACAATATTCTGGTTGTGACAATAAGAAACTTTGCTAATTCGAAACCTTTCAATTGAAATTCAACAACAACACTATACTAACATATGAAGATCAAGAAAAAGGCAAGTGTAAGCATATTACACATGTAGGCAGATTTAAGTACGAGACAATTGAAAAAACAGCTGAGCTTGCTGAACATATTCTCATCATCAAACACAAATTGAAGAAATTGTTTCTTAATGCTAATGATCAAAATATTTAATGATAAAAAAGGAATCAGCTTAAATCAGCAAGTAATGGTGCACATTATATTAAACGTACTCGAGAGAATTATCATCACAATTAGAAAATTACCGTAGATGACCAAATGGTCAGTTTATTTGTGATCCTTTGGGTTCTTCCACTCATGGCGACAGTACTGACTCTGTGCAACGTTCTCAGCTTGTATCCCTCTCCTGCAAAAAGAATGAGCAAAACACAGCTTTAGCTTAGGCCAAGGCAATCAATGTTTATCCCATGGCATCCACATACACATATATTATCCAAACGTAATAATAAATGATGTTTTTTAAATCACCAAGACAAATTAGTATAGAAGCACATGATTGTAGTACCTCAAGTAGCGGCAACGATGCTCCCACATTCTTTTTGTAGCCTCGTTTTGATCTTTGACATTCTGATTACTCCAAAGGCGCTCTCCAACTGCCAATGCTCTTCCCCTTTTGGAAAAGAAATATTCGTATTCCAGTAGCAAAATCTACATTAAATAGATTAAATACAAAACCATGCTAATCTGCTCCGCTTGATACGAAAAACCTGTTAACTGTGCATTTTTGAAGAAATTAACACAGCACATATCGTGAAACAAACAGATGTGAAAAGAGTAAAGAGCACAGAGGATTAGGATGAGAAGATGAACATGACGAGGAAAAACATGGAAACACACACCAGCTTAGAGAGACAAAAATAAAGATTGATCATAAGAGATGAAGAAAGAATAAAGAACAGAGAAAATAAAATAGATAAGAAGATGGAGATAAAAGAGATAGGGAAGTCAAAGAAAGAATGCGATCAAGGGAAGGCAATCCAAGAGACAAAGATAGAAAATTAACATTAAGAAATAGACAGTGAGTGAAAGAAAGAATGTGAACAAATAAATATATAAACAGAGAGATAAAAAATGACTTGAACTTTAAGTAAAATAAACAGAAAGAAATGAACTTAGAGAAACAACGGTAAACTCGTGGCTTGGGAAAGAAAATGAAAATAAAGGTATCAACGATGAACACAGGTAAAAAAGCATAATAAAAACATGAGCCATAAATTCAGCAGATATGGAAAGGGACATTTTGGCAAAACAATAAATGATCAACAAATATACCATGTTCTTGCAATCAGATTTGTTCCATCCACCCATTCGCCCCACATGCACCCTGTTCCACCAATCACCAAATTCTTCTGTGCAGTTGTACCGGTAAAGTCTTGTGGATCACACTTGTAATACTACAAAAGACAAACACGATCAACAAAGCAAATGTATCATAGCAATATCACTTTTCCACAAAACAATAGAAGAAACAATACCCTATTGTACTTGAACAATAGCATGAATGCAAACTGGACAGGTTCTTGTGGGCAAACCTTTACTGTACTACTATATATTCTGGTTACTTCATTATACTGGTTTTCATTTGTCGCATTTAGTCGTATTCTCGGAATTATGGATTCACGATCAATTACGATCATGTTCGATATACGAAAATCTACCAAATGATTCGAAAACCGCCAATCGTAATTTACCGACAAATACTTCAAGCATAGTATAGCTGTAAAGCATATTTGATCTTATTTTATCGACAAATGCAATTAAATGAGATGAAATATGCTTTACAGTTTTTATATGTCGTGAAAATCTTGCGCCCAGATTTCTGACGAAATACGACATTTGAAAACCAGCTTTCAAAAGAGGCTCAAATGCAGCTGGACAACTCTCAACTGTTATCTTACAAAATATTATCGAGTAATTTAAAGCAATGGTACATGGGAACTCACATTAACCCAATCGGGACCATAGGAGATGTAATTCAAATACCAACACGATGACAGAATGGCCCTGTGACCCAAACCAGTAACCTTTGCCATTTCGGCTTGCCAGCCTCCTTTCCAAACATTGACGATTGTATCTGACTTCACCTGATAGAAAATTCAAAAATATTCAATTACATACGAACAACAGTTGTTGCAAAACGACTGCGCACATTTTGATTTTAGTGATGTATTTCCATTGCCTCTGCTAATAATGTTGAGTTTATGGTCATGACGTCCACATCTTACCTTCACTTGATTGTCAACAACTTCCTGCCAAATGATGTAACCTTTCTTTAATGCACCAACAATATCCAACAACCTGAAAGATAACAAAAGATAGCATTCAAAATGCTATCCATACCTATAAGCCATGCTCAAGCAACAATAGGAGACAAAAGTCCTTGGAACATTTACAAAAATACAAAAAAAGCTATCAATCCGTAAACTTATTTTTCGTGGGCTTTACTTCTGCCCCTACTGTAGGTATTGCAACGCAAAATAGCAAAGGTAATTGGACACTTGGTAAAATACAATGCTTTAAATAAAGCGCAATAAAAAATCAAGGCGAGGTTGAGATAATGAAACAACAGAAACATAAATTTAAAAAAAGTTAAATGAAAGGATTGCAAACTCACTTCTGTTCATAATACTGTTCAAGCAATGAATAATTCTTTCCCATGCTATGAGACTGCATCCATTTCGCGATGTTTGGATTGCTTTGCCTATGATCAAAACAAGTTTTAATACAGTAAAATAGCCCAGGCAGCATCAGAAATGCCAACAGGTAGGTGCAAAATGAAAGCTGTGACAGAATAAGAAAAAGCTTCATGAAACTATGATTGAATGACTAAATAACTCAATATTTTGTCGTATGTTGTTTTTGTCCCCCATTAAAGCGTGTGTCTAAGATTTGACTTTCGACAATTCGAAACCTGCTTTCCTCCAACCATTCGCCTCTTCCATGAATGCATTTTTAATATATTACAAATTCCAGAAGATGAAATGCTCTGACTTGACAAATTCGAGAACAAAAGCACTCCATCCTAAAAAAAGTCTTTGCAGCCGAAAGAAACAGCGTCTCAAATGTCAATTAAAACTCACCAGCACCAAAACGAGACTTCGTCACCTCCTAAATGAATGTAATGGTCGGGGAAAGTTTCACTGACTTCAGTAAAGAACTTCTTGAGAAAATCGTAGTTTGCATCAATAGTTGGATCGATAGGACCAAGTTGGCTAGAATGAACAGCAAGGTAACAAATCATATAACAGTAGCTATCTAATCAATATCGTGTGCATATGAAGGTACCGTAAAGGCTCCATCAAGTCTCCCTCTCTATTAAGCCCGCAACAAAACGAAATTTTCAATGAAGCTTCCCCATTGTTTTTGAAATTACGAACGACGATGAAACTGCGATTGTAACTATAAAAACCTCAAGTTGTTTTGTAGCTACTATACACGATCATTTTTCCGAAGTTAATTTCAGAACCTTATTAAGCTCCATCTGAAGCCCCCAAAATTAATTGAGCCACCCAGGCCGCAAGGCAGCCTTTACATTATAAGATTTTCAGAGGATCTGCTTACCCATTTGGCTTTCCACCTTGATAGCATTTCGTCAGCAGATCTTTGATACTAAACCACGATCCGGTATGGCCCTTATAAAAATAATAACATATTAATCTCTGCATTTATAGCAATGAAAAAACACACATCTCATGCATGCACACATACAGCTGCAGGTTGTATCACGTTTACTATATAGGTCCAATAAAGTCAACTCTAAAGGGCACACCAATATAATTAGTAACATTAAGACGAAGCTCAATGGATTAGACCTAGCTATTGTAATCGTGAAATTCATTATTAAGAACGTTCCTTGCACACTTTCCTTTGCACGAGAACAATATCTGTGAGAACACAAAAGCATAAAATTGCAACTGAGGTATAACATCATGCTACTCAATGTCGAAGCTCGACATTAAATAGCATGATTTCACTTTGGAGAGCTCGTCGAAGAATTATCACTGAATGCAAACAGCCGGTATGATAATCGATGCAAAAATGGGTTCAACTTACAGGCGTATCAAATTCAGGCATCACTCTAATACCTCTGGCACCAGCATAACGGATGATTGTCTGGACATCTGCTGCGTTGTAAATGCTTGTCCTGTTATTACGTGCTCCCTGTAAACAGGACAAAATTCATCACAGGACAGGTGGTGCTGAGCTTTGACGCACAGAATAGGTTTTGGTACGTTCACTGACACAGATATCTTTGACATCTGAAACTCTCAGTTTGTGTAGCAAACAAACGAATAAAGTGATGTATGCCAATGGCTTTATTACTGCAATAAACCAAGGCACAGGCAAATGCAGTAGTTGGAATTTTTAAATAGGTAACATTTCCCAGCAGTTCTAAAGTTTGACAACGATTAGTACTATGGATTTTAAACCTCTTTCTCATCTGAGGGATAAATTTCTGATATAAAAAATGAGTGCATACAATGAAGGTGCAATGCTATTAAACAGGGTTGTTATCGGAAAGGGAAATTTAAAAATAAAGAATAAAGCAGAAAGCTTCAATAAAATAGGTATTCACAGCCATTTAACTTACAAATGGGTGGTAAACGGGAAAATGTTTAAGATAATGGGACATTGGCATTTATTCATACACAACACACATAATCAGGCATGCGTGTGTAAAATGCATTGAGCCAACTTAACTACAGGAGAGTTATTCTCGGCTTGGTGCTACTATCTAATTTTGCAAAGACCCTTATCCAAAGAATTGTCAGCGTTGTGAGATTGATGTAGTGAAGGTAAAATTCAATTGAACAAGTGTGAATTTGATAACAATACCTGTCCGTGTAATGAAGGGAAAGTCTTGCTAACAAATGGAAAAGCTTGGTTGTCTACAATGTGCCAGTGAAGTACATTGAATTTGCTGTATGACATTGCATCCTGTAAGTGAAGAAAAATATGTCTTAAAAATGGGATACAAAGCAATATGCATTATAAATCTGATGAGTGCAAAAACCCAGATATTTATTCATTTTTGTTAGGTATACTCATAATGCACATTCAAGGTGGGCGTTTGAGGCAGGCATATTTAAGGTGTGGTGAGTGAAGATGAGCGTGAATTGGATTGCTCTCTACACTAAGGGCTTCTTTGTTGTTGTTTTACACCAATGCTAGCGCGAAACAAGAGCGTTATTCGAAAGAAATTCCAGTGGAGTTGGCAAAAAATTCACCTTGTGGGTATAAAAATTAAGCCCGAAACCTTCTGCAATTGTCTAAGGGCATACCGTAAATACAATCGCCAGGCAACTTTTCCTTTATCACTTTGAGGAGGGGACTAGCGCGAACGCAGGTCCCCACTACCAGAAATTTTACGGTCGAGTTACTAGCGTTTGCAGTAATCGCAGGGGTCAACCAAACCGAACTGCAATGGAATGGCCTCACCCTGGAAGAAACACCTTTTTGATCATGTTATCTTCCCCGTCAGGTAAGTATGAACTAGATGCGGACGTCAATGCAGACCACTGCAATTCTTCTCATAACCCACACGAGGGAGCGTTTAAAGAAATATAACAGATTGCATCAAGATCGAAGACTTTTCATTGGATGGGCTATGACAGTGGGGAACTGCCCGCATTTTTGAGAGCGCGGGGCGTGGCTCTGCGGAGAAATCGACACTTATGGGGGAAGGGTGGTGTGGTAATACAGGGGGCCTAAAACGTGGCGACGTGCAGGAACTGACATCCAGGAGAAATGGAGGCGTCCAAGAAGACATTGCAATATCCATTATCGTAAGTATGTATTACAAATAACCGCATCTACTTTCACAAGCGACAGTTGCGGTAATTAATGAATTAATGGTTTTATTTTATGCCCACACACATGCATCGACTATTTTTGCATGCATGACATGACTATATAATTTGCGTAGACTTTCTGTCTCACCCTTGTCGTTGAAAATCCAGACACAACATAGTTTAGTGGTGAGTACCTAGCACGCTTCATATGCAGCATTTTTAATTTTTCAGATTATTTATTTTTCTGAATAGTACCTATACTTTGACTTTTTCCGCTGCTTGCTTTTGGTTTCTTCCCTTCTTACTTCAATGTACTTTGCATTACTGTTCCTCCATTTTAATGAAATTTAACAATTCTCAACACACATACAATATTTCTCTAGTCTTTTAAAGTGCCCCAACAGGTTTTTCTCATTTCTGATACAAATAAAACTCTCTTGGCTGAGCTGCAGCATGTTAATGAGCACAACAATTTAGCCATCAATGTCTGGAAACTTAAAGTGAAAATAAAAATGGAAGCCTACAACACCAGGTGTTCCCAGGCGGTCACCCAACCAGGTACTGACCTGGCCCGACCATGCTTGACTACGGTGATCGGACGAGAACCGGTATACTCATGGTGGTATGGTCGTAGGCAAAGGAAGAGCGCCTTGACGCTGATATCATTCGCAAAGTTTCAAACAATTCTGACAGTGAGCACACTTGCACAGGTAAAGGATAAGGCCAAAGAAATACAGTCTGCACAAAAGAGATAAACCCCATCTTGAAAAATCGCAGTTAATGTAAAAAAGAAATCGAAAAGTCGAGTTGGTTAATGTTGGATGAACTATAAATGGGAAATGTCTTTTCTTGTTTCATTTTGTTTGAAAACTGTGAAAACAATAGTATACTTTAATTTTTAACCTGCATGTGTTTTCCTTTTTTTATGGCACTTGTGGTTTCCTTTTCATTTTTTCTAATTTCTCTTCAATAGTCATTGCATCCTTATCAAGTGATATAAGGTGCACAGTGCCCTCTTCATTGTTGAATAAATTATTCTAGCTGGTTACATTATCCTGACAACTTTATGTTCTGGTAGGTAATAAACCCTATTAATTTTTTGTTCTCCCAATGAAGGACAATTATAGTACATTATTTCCAAACAAGATGTCTCTTGAGTGGAATACTTTAGGCCAGAAATTTTAGAAAGTTTTATGAAACACTTATCCACCTTGTATACAACATATACAGGGTGAGCAAAGACATAACCCCCTAAACAAAATATTTTTTTGGAAAGGAATCTTATGAGTTTCTTGCAAATCTCTACCATATAATATTCAATTCAAGAGACATCTTGCATAAATATACTTTGTATTTATGCTTTGTCATTTTGGAACAATTGCAATTTTGAAACTTCTGGTCGTGAAACCTGCTGTTATGACATTTAAATGTATGAGAATTGACTATTTGTGAGGTGGTAACAGGTCGTTTCGCCCAACCACCATTTCACCCAACCCCAAGAGTTCATCTGAGTCATGTTAATTTCATTTGGAATTCTGAAAAACAACACAATGTTTCCTAGCAAGTATCTACTCCACTTCTAATACTGATACTGATCTTATTTATACTTTTCTAAGGATGTAAACAACCTTTTTCTATAATCATATTTTCATTGTTATTTATGCAAGAGATTAATTAGCAGCTCTCTAAGGCATGAAACTTTCTTCTACACAGTGCTCAAATTAATACCAATAACAAATATAATGAACAAAACCTTATTGTCCCAGGTATCAAAACCATGGTAATGACAAAACAATTTTAAAAAGGAAAAACAATTATTGTTTTGACTACAAAGAGAATAAAAAACATGAAAACCAGGTTTGTATTCTCAACAACACATATGCCTTGTCATTTTCAAATTGTTCAGAGGAAAGCAATTTGCCCAAAATATCACAAGAAAATAAACATTTCATCCAAAATTTGCAAATTGAGAAAGGTTGGGAAAGAAAGAGAATTATTTCTGAATTTCCTAACAAAAACGTTTCTGTTGGCCTGAGAATAACATACACAACAAGCTATTGAACGGACACGGGGTTTGTCGTCAACGAAAAGTTATGAAAATAATTAATACTTGGCCCCAGAAAAACTACAAAAATTTAATGAACAAGGAGGAAGACACTTTGAACACCTTGTTTAATTATTGTTTTTTTTTGCTATTTCTAACTTTTCTTGTTTTGTTTTTTAACGTTTTTGATGTCATAAAAGTAGGCTTTGCAACTAGACGTTTAAAAATTATAACTGCTCAAAAATGACTCAACTGTAATTACAAAATATTTTGACACAAGATGTTTTTGGAGCTAAATGTTGTACGGTAGAAATTCCAGAAAGTTGTTGGTTAAGATGAATTTTCTACGAATTTTTATGTTAGGGGGGTTGATTTTTTTGGCCCACCCTGTATATATCAGAAAGATATTTTTGGCTCTGTGTGAGTTTATGTGTGTGTGTGTATGCATGAGATGGACTATCTGAAAGGCTACAATTATAATATTGCTGTGATAAAGTAATTGTAGCCTTTTACTGTGCAAAGCTGCACTAATATTATGGGTCTCAATAGTAAACAACTTGACTCTTAGCTCAGTGGCAACATTGTACTTACAATAAAATCCAATATTATAGGAACTGCAACATAATGTCTTGATGTGTCAATCATAAATCCTCTATGGTGAAATCTTGGGAAGTCATTGATGTGATTCATTTGTACAAAATACTAAAAGAGAACAATTTCAAATAAATTTATGAGAATAAGGCATACTGATAGCTTGTGCTGGTTTATTTAAGAATTGATTGAAGCATAAAAGTGACTCCCACACTATCATCTCAACCTCAGCTAGATGAAACTATTTGAGGTAAATAAAAACTAGATTTACAAATGAAAAAACACAAAGAAAGCCATTTTGCCTTGATTTGAAACAATAAGGTGTGTTGAACTGTAAGCAATTCATTGGTAGCTGGTGATGACTTGAAGTCATAACAACAACAATAAATAATAATAATAAATTCTTATTCCTTGAGAATTGAAAATTTCTTTGATTCAACATTTTATGTCATTGTTATTTATGTTGTATTTTGTTAAAAATATGTTTATCTAATTTGTATTCATTGTATGTAATCAGTGTTTTTGTGCATTTTGAGTGGAAGCTACTTTAAAACATGGACTGAACTCAACTGAAAAGATAAAAAAGTAAGGTGTTTAGAGCTAATATTTGAGCAGTCCAATTTATCTACTTACTGATCCACTTTCATTTTGGTGAACAACTTGACTGAATGTTTCAAGACCTGTAAGTTAGAGTAGATTTTTAAGTAAAACAATGATAATCCACCCAAAGAAAAAACAAGAGTTGGAGAATTAGAATGAATGGATCAGTGACCAGACATGTTTTGGCAAGAACTAGACTAGAACAGACATGTAACAAAATCCTGCTCACAACATCACAATTTTCTCAGCAGAGTTTTCATTCCAGATTGTGGAATATAGAAGCATATGATCTTGTGCATCAAGGACCTAATTCTCTTGTTCTCCTCTATTGTTCTATTGTTTTAAGACATGCATGCCTTCTTCTTCTGGGCATGGTTGCAGCATATGCCATGCATGGTTTCTTCCCCCAAAACCTTGCCTCACTCACCACCACCCTAGCTCCTCCCCAAAACCTTACCTTTCAAAGCACCCCATACAGTTGTGGCTGTCAGCATTGAATTGGGAGACTGGATATCCAAGGTATCTGAAAATTAGACGTTTGTCTGATAATATTCATTAGAGGTGAGATGATAATAATTGACGACGCTGGAGAATCCTAATGTACTGCAAAATGGTCTTTGCTTATAGACGAGAGAAAATTTTAGAATAATGCCTGGTTGGGATTAGGAAACTGTGCTCACATGATTCGTCCGATTCAAGTGCAAGAGGCTGGAAGGCGTCCACGACTTTGATCTGAAGTGTCTCCACCATTTTCATCGTCTTCTCCACGGGAACCACCATGTCCGGAAAAGTAAGTGTTTTGTACCTTACCATAGCTGCAGAAAGAACACTGCTCTGTTGCCCGACTGCAGAAAACATGAAGTGGCCAGGGTCGAGAGAAAAGAAGGTGTCCACCCTCTTTTCTGACTGTGGCTTGGGCCAAACAGAGCCGGTTACATAGTTTTCCACTGTTCCAAACTTCAAAGGTTCAGAAGGCCCATTAAGGCCAACATTATCGCTAAGACTGGGCTCCCAAGCTTTGATGCTACAAAATGCAGCAAAGAACAAGGCTACGCCAAAGATTGCAGACGACATTTTCTTTTTCGCTTTACCGCTTGCTCAATGCTCTGCTGCTCGTCGAGAGACAGAAGCTGCTTTTAGTGGAATCTAAAGTATGCACCAAACTCATTTCAGCAGATGCAGCCTGCAGCTGATTATTCATGTCATGCTTCGAAAAGTTTTGGGCGCATGTTAAAATTGATTTGTTTTCAAAAGCACAAACAGGGAAGTTTCTTTCTGGATGAGGCACGAGAGCAATCATGTGACTTTGCGAAGAAGTTAATTATTTACTTATGCAAATTATACATTTGGGCCGCCTGATGTCTCAAGTGTTTTCAAGGATTACATTACCATAAAATTAAGTCCTCAGATATCTCAATTTCTTCTGTACTAAAACATTTTCTTATCAAAATTTGTACTCAAAGTATAGAAGGCTGGGACAAGCTGTATAGTGGGACTGGAGGAGCCCAGAACCTTCAGCGAATTAAATTGGAAATTATCGTTTGTGCTTTGATGCGAATCTATGATCACCAATGCAAATTATATTCGTGATCAGCTACAGTAAATCCTCGAATAACCCCCCGGGGCTTATTTGCAAAAATGAATTTTTGGGTGGGGGCTTATTTGAGGGGAAGGCTTATTCGAGGGGGGGGCTTATTTCAAAGTTTTGCTTTTTCCTCGAAGGTTGACAGAAAAAAGACAACATAATTTTCTCAATCAGCTAAACTTTTTTCACAAAGTGCTGTGTGGAAGATCTAACAAAAATTATAGGTAATTTGTTTATCATCACGAAAATCGCGTTTCTTTTTGCTTTTTTGTCTCGAGTCAAAGGAAGTGATACCAGGGGCGTCGTGGGTAGGAACTCATAGGGGGGGCACAATTCAATGATTTTCCGACGAGGGATTAAGTGAAATCCAATGACGTCATTATGCGCATGCGCAATATTTTTAAATCTCCCTAAATTAAAGTGGCCATGTGCGTCAGGGGAGCACATTCAAAAGGTTTGGGGGTGTTGACATACTTGACACAGACTTTTTAATGAAAATTTCTTTGGACCGACTGAAAAGTACCGTGGCTCAAATTGCCCCAAACGGATACAACACGCATTAATTCAGAAAGTTCTCAGCGACCAATGAGAAGGGGCATCTTTAGGAAAATGTTTTTACGGGAAAAATAAAGCCTTTCTACGCCATCCCCATCCAATAGAGCATAGGGCTAGCCCTCAAATGCTGCATTTGGCTACCTGAGGTGGTACCATGGTTGCCGCCGAAGGGGGAAATTTTACAAATTTGGTGCCTCAGATATCGCTGCAAAATGCATTTTTGTGGTTTTTTATAATCAAATTTTCTCCCAAGATTATTTTTCCCAGTTGGTCCACATTTTTTCCAAGAGCTACAACACTATAAAATTCAAAATCCACTGTTAGTGGCCAATACCAGCTTAAATTAGGCAGCCAGTCGAACTTGAATGTTATTTTTTGAGATTCGTGAAGCCAGACTCGTTTAAAAACAATTTTTAGGGCAGGAACGACTTTCATTAATATACCTATTGACTAAATTCCCATTGTTCTCTCAAAATTTTAGGACAAACTTTTTGGACTGACTGGGAAATCATTGGGGGATGTCTCAATGGAAAACACAGTGGAGTTAGCTTCCACACACAACGAGTCATTTGAATCATCATGATTGCAAATTCAAATTAAGTTGATAAAACTTAACTGGGGGGCCACTTTTGTTGACTGGGGGACACCATCCTGTATGTTAAAAAGGCCCTGCAGTTGATTCTTTGCAATTTGAGTTAAAACAAATGCAATTTTCGATCAAAGGTCCGCAAAACTGACTAACAATTAATCAATTTTACGACTGAGCGAAATAGAAATCTGCAAGATTCCATATTTTCACCAAAAAGCCGAACGGATCTCAAATTTCCGAAATTTTCCGAAAATCCGACGGTTGGGGGGCAATTGCCCCCCTTGTCCTCCCGCCCAAGACGCTTCTGAGTGATACTGTATAGCTATTGTCCTGTGGGGGCTTTCTCGAAATAAGATATTATTCTGGACTTATGCTTCCCTCGAATAAGCCCCCATGGGGTCTTATTCGAGGCTTATTTGCAAAAATGATTTTTTAGGTGGGGGCTTAATCGAGGGGGGCTTACTCGAACGTGGGGCTTATTCGAGGTTTTAGGGTAAGTCCTTGGTGCTGTGGCTAGCATTTGTGCTTGCCAGGCAAAAGGTAGTGAGTTCGAGTCCCCTGCGGGTCCGAATGGCTGTATAAACTGGGAGAATTAAAAGAGGGTTGGTACTTCGGAGATCTACAAGAGAAAGTAGATCCCCGGGGTACGGGATTTTTCGGCTGCCCGGTTCGGAATGGTTCCTCGGCAGAAACGCCGAGAAAACCATCCTCCGCGGTTAGGATACTCAATCTAGTACACCGGGGGACAATTGCCATTGCACAGTTGCCAACCCACTAATTTGCCAAGTGCATTGCGCACAGTCGAAACTGAATACCCAGTGGCTTTTCGGCTCTGGCATTTGCCCCACTGATATATACTCGTAAAATTACTTATGCTCTTACTTGAGCATGACTGTATCAATTGTGGGGACATGACTTCAAACAACTAAATCTCATGTGCAAATTCTTGAGTATCAAAATTCCCATTCAACGGCACTCATAGCAATAACTTGCTAATTACGCTGCCCAAAGTTAACCTTGAATTTTTAAAATATAAAGCATTGAATTTTTGGACAAAACTATGTAACGAAACGTCAAAAAGAATTCACGAAGAGAACAATTTTGCCAAATCTCAAAAACCTTTGAAGGAACATTACCTATTATTTTTAGACTTAGTTCAAGGCTTGAATAAGTTAACGGATATCTAATTATTAATTTTTAACTGTTTTCATTTGTATATGTCTTTATTTGAAGAATGAGACACTCGTTCCCAGTATATCCATGTTTTATTTTTATGTATTTCATTCTATATATAAATGTGCAGAAGCAATAATACTAACAATAAAATAAAGGTCTTTAAAAAGGAAATTTATAGAGTTCCATGTTCTTGGTTGAAGAAAATGGTTATGTCCCTTCATTCATTAATCATCTACCGTTGGAATTAACTGTCTCAATAGGCATCTACAATGGGCATTAATTCCTGATTAAAAATTAATTATTTTCAAGGCTTATCGGAAGATAACACAGATATGAAATACAGACAGGTCTATGGTATAACAAAATAAAAAGGAGATGTCTGCGTCTTGTCAGCTCCATTAAATAATGAATCAAATATACAGGTAAATGGGCTCTTTGTAAAATATGGAATATGGAATAATGAAACATTACCTCTTTGTGACGATTAAGATCTTTATACCACAATCTTTAGTATTCCAACATTAAGGATTCCATGTTTTATCTGGAGGCTGTCTAGAAAGGCATTTACTGTCGCAGAACTTCACAGAATTTTGTCATTGGTGATTTCAGCCTGCCGCAAAGCAGACATGGGCAACTTTACAGGGTAAGTAGAGTGCAAGACTCGCCATATCTTCATTTACTTAAAGCTTTAAAAAATAAATTCAATGCTTTGAAAACTATGTTTATTTCTTTGCCTGTCTTTACTTCTTCACGTGTCTTTAATTTTCAAAAAAATAATTCAATGCAACTTTTCCATTCGAAAGTCTATTAGCACTCAAAATCAACCTTAGAAATCTAGCTTATAACGATTCGCTGAAGTTAACAAGCTTTCTAATTGTTTCCAACCCAAACTGAAGACCCTTCAGAATCAGAGAAAACGACAGACAATGTTTAATACTTCAATTGATTTGAAAACAAACAGAATTATCAGAGTATATTTAGTTTTATGTTTTATCCAAATATCCAAAGGTCTATTTTTCCTTCAGATTTTTGGTATTCGTCGCAGTTTTCGCACTGCAAACGATTGATGCGACTGGCAGCAATGCTGAAAAATGCAACTCTCGTTTCTACTGCAAGACAAAGAACGCGCGTTACATGAGCATGAACGAGGCCACAGGGGTGTACTTGAACACAACAGCCATTAACACGATAGTTACCAAAGACATACCAAATTGTCAGACATCGTGTATCAGAACAAACGGCTGTTATTCTATCAACATTAATATCAAAAAAGCCAACAAGTACATTTGCTATCTGCTGACCAAAAACATTTACACATATTCAAAACTGTTGGTGCGACACAAAGACTTCATTCACCTGTTCATTGAGGTACGTAGAAAAATATACCCTATAATTACCCCCCACCTCTTTTCGAGGGCACCCTCTGATAAATGCCCACTTTCAAAATTGTTATATCGAATATCTTAGTTGCGTGTGTAACTATAACATTTGTTGCAATAAAACAACTTTAAATAAAAAGTTACGTCACACCTTTTCCCAGTGTATACGCTACATTCTATTTTATAATTTATAACGGTTCTTCCATTATGTATATTACTTCACAACGGGTCAAGCCAGAAACGTCGTACAAAATCAATTGCGTAACTGTTTATTTAAAGTTATTGTTATATCAAGATTGCATTGTACTTCATTTGCAGAACCCTTGTAAGAACCGTCCATGTAAAAACAATGGAGTCTGCTATCCAAACTACGCCAGCGACAACTATTCATGTCAATGCCATCAAGTGAACACAACCACAAATATCATTGGCCAACAATGCGAGATAGTCAAACGTGAGTGATATTCCGCGCGATTGTGTTACATGGTAATCAAGCTATTGCGGAGGCGATTTGTGAGCTTGGAAACTCGCATAGGCAGCATGTGATTGCTGCATCGCAGCATACTCTGTAGCCTAGGTCTTTTCTTTCATAGCTGCACGAGTTCTTTTGTTGCAGTATGTACTCCTTTACAGCTACTTTAACTTCTACGTGGATGCAAGTGACCTTTCGCAGCGACACTTAATCTCTTTCAGTTCACCCTCACAACTGCAAAGGCCCACTCACAGCTACAACTACACAGCCATATCTGTATGCACTCATGCGCAGTATGTAAAAGATAAGAACATGAATAATGGAGATGAATTCTTTCCAACAGGTGGATTTGAGAGTGGTGACTACTACTGGTCATTCGACAAAATTCAAGATGGAAACTACTGGGAAGCAAGTGGTAAATCAGTAACTGTCAATTCAACAATAAAACTCATGGCGCGAAACTCCCAGCTAATGCGCATGCCCGGCCGTCGCCCTCCAGTGGCGTACACGCGATCTTTGAATGAATCAAAATTCCACATTGAGTCAACGAAAGATATTCCATGTTTGACGTAAGTTGTGATAATTGTGCAGTGCAAAATAGAAATTTCTTCATTTTACAAATCAAAATCTGCTATCCCACTTAATGGTACAGTAAACACCCGCTTATAAGAACCAGTAGATTACGAACTTTTAAGCCTAATATTTTTGCTCGAAAACAATATAAAAAGCAATAGGTTACTGTATTTGAGCAATAGACTGCATTAAAAATTCAATGTGTGTGACTGTGTCAAGTTTTCGCTTTTAATGTCCCATTTCTTTCGCAGCACGTTCGAGGGCTGCGAAAGCTTTACGTACAGCGCGTGGGTGAAAATAAGCAAAAGGGAAATCGGTCACGACAATGGTCGTGGGATATTCTCCTTCCGACTCTGCACAGGGCAAACCGCAACAAAACACTTCATTGTACTTACGGTGAAAAAGAACGGCTTTAATTTAGAAATCATCATCAACACAAAGGAGTACAAAATCAAAAATTTTGCCACAAATGCAATGAAAATGAATTGGAATCACTTTGTCATCACATTCACCAGCAGCACATTGTGTGTATATGTGAATGGGAAATATGAAGCGAATCAGTGCACAAGTTCGTATGAAACTGCTCCTGGGCATCTCTGCAAAACGTACGCTTTCACAATAGGCAACACAAATTGGCAGATGGTCAGTAGCAAATATACAACTGAAATGTACATAGATGAGCTGGCCATATGGAAAACAGCTCTCAACGCAAGCGAGGTCAACGATGTATACAAACGAGGCAAGGTGTAACGTGGGTTTTTGGCGGGGATTTGATTGGCCGAGCTACAAAATGTGTGAAACTGTTAAGATTTATCTAGCATTTGATTCATATTTAATGCATTTAGTTAGCCCTTGATAAGGTGACCATCTCGCATGATTTATCTGCTTGCAGTTTGCGAAGTCTTCAAAAAAGAAAATTCATGTTCTCTTGGTGTTGCATTTATTGCCTTCGCTAAACACACCTATTGACTGATATTTTTACTCTCGCCAAAAACAACACAAATTAAAAGCATTGCTTACAATAAACTGCAGTGCAGACACAATCGTGAAGAGAAGAATTTATAAATTGGATTCATTAAATGCACATTAAATGGTAAAATTGTATCGTAATCATAACCACATAATCTGCACGAGCAAAGCACTTTTAAATTCACTATTCAATATGGACAGAACAAAATATTAAAGTGAGTAAAAATATAAGCAATAAGTACCCACTTCAATTGATGATAATAACCAATCTATGAAGGTTTCTTCTTAGAATTATTTGAAATGGTGCTGATGTCTTTAAAGCTTACATTTGCGGAGCCCCTTTCGGCCGGCTGGGCCTAATAAAAAGAAAACGAGTAAAACAACAATAATATATAATATATTATACATTATACCTAGTGTTATATGATATATTGAGCTTCCAAATCGGGAATTCACCTGAGGCAGAGAGTTCGATTGGAGATCAGAACATAGATCACTATACAGTAGATGATGTCATAAAATAAACCATGAAGGTTTTGACGATTTGAAGCTTACATTTGCGGAGCCCCTTTCGGCCGGCTGGGCCTGATCATCTCCCCGCTTTCTTTTCCCATTAACAATATCAATTTTTGTGCCATATTTCAGATAGTTTTATAAGCCCCCCCCTCGAATAAGCCCCCTCTGAAAATTTCAAAAATAAATAAGCGCCCAGGGGGCTAATTGGAGGATTTACGGTAACTCAAATCGGTTACACAACAACAACAACAAACCGGGGGTTGAAAATGGTAATAACGTAATAACTACAAATACAAATAGGATGGTAACTAAAGCCAACAGAGTCAAAGTCAAGTCCGGACTTTCACTCTACGCCATGACTGCATTCAAATCCAATCCAACTTACTTGTGACACTGGACGTGGGATATTCTCCTTCCGACTCTGCACAGGGCAAACTGCAACAAAACACTTCATTGTACTTACGGTGAAAAAGAACGGCTTTAATTTAGAAATCATCATCAACTCAAAGGAGTACAAAATCGAAAATTTTGCCACAAATGCAATGAAAATGAATTGGAATCACTTTGTCATCACATTCACCAGCAGCACATTGTGTGTATATGTGAATGGGAAATATGAAGCGAATCAGTGCACCAGTTCGTATGAAACTGCTCCTGGGCATCTCTGCAAAACGTACGCTTTCACAATAGGCAACACAAATTGGCAGATGGTCAGTAGCAAATATACAACTGAAATGTACATAGATGAGCTGGCCATATGGAAAACAGCTCTCAACGCCAACGAGGTCAACGATGTGTACAAACGAGGCAAGGTGTAACGTGTGTTTTTGGCGGGGATTTGATTGGCTGAGCTACAAAATGTGTGACACTTAAGATTTATCTAGCACTTGATTTGATTCATATTTAATGCATTTAGCTAGGCCTTGATAAGGTGACCATCTCGCATGATTTATCTGCTTGCAGTTTCCGAAGTCTTCAAAAAGAAAATATATGTTCTCTTGGTGTTGCATTTATTGCCTTCGCTAAACAAATTTATTGCTTGATATTTTACTCTCGCTAAAAACAACACAAATTAAAAGCATTGTTTACAATAAATTGCAGTGCAGACACAATCGTGAAGTGCAAAATTTATAAATTGGATTCATTAAATGAACATTAAATGGTAAAATTGTATCGTAATCATAGCCACATAATCTGCACAAGCAAAGCACTTTTTAAATTCACTATTCAATATGGGCAGAACAGAATATTAAAGTGAGTAAAAATGTAAGCAATAAGTACACACTTCAATTGATAATAAAAACCAATCTATGAAGGTTTCTTCTTAGAATTATTTGAAATGGTGCTGATGTCTTTAAAGCTTACATTTGCGGAGCCCCTTTCGGCCGGCTGGGCCTGATAAAAAGAAAATGAGTTAAACAACAATAATATATAATATATTATACATTATACCTAGTGTTATATGATATATTGAGCTTCCAAATCGGGAATTCACCTGAGGCAGAGAGTTCGATTGGAGATCAGAACATAGATCACTATACAGTAGATGATATCATAAAATAAACCATGAAGGTTTTGACGATTTGAAGCTTACATTTGCGGAGCCCCTTTCGGCCGGCTGAGCCTGATCATCTCCCCGTGTTCTTTTCCCAGTAACAACATCAATTTTTGTGCCATATTTCAGATAGCTTTATAAGCCCCCCCCCTCGAATAAGCCCCCCCTCTGAAAATGTCAACAATAAATAAGCGCCCAGGGGGCTAATTCGAGGATTTGCGGTAACTCAAATCGGTTACACAACAACAACAACAATTCGGGGGTTGAAAATGGTAGTGACGTAATCACTACAAATGGGATGGTAATCAAAGCCAACAGAGTCAAAGTCAAATCCGGACTTTCACTCTGCGCCATGACTGCATTCAAATCCAATCCAACTTACTTGTGAAGACGATGGTTTCCAGCCAATCAGGTATAACACTTGAAATGTAGCAGGAATAGTGCCATCTTCAGTGCCGTAGTATTCTGAGCATAAAAAGAAACACAACGCTCTGTTTATAGCAAACCATTGTGCTTTTCATTAAGACTCAACGGTATATGTAAGTGGTACACGACTCAATCACACATGAAAATATATAATCAATGACAAAAGTAACTGCATCAACACTAAAAAGAATTTTTCAATTTTTATGCCAAAACACTGTTTAATACGGTGATATTTTCCCTCCCTTTCCAAATGACAATGTTCCACTAAAGAGATCTTTGGCTTCAATATACTGCGTGAAGCATTGTGATATATCATTCGGGAAAAGGCAACGTGGGTGGAAAACAAGTGACTTTGTTGTCTCAGAAAATTACGACAGATCTCTTGCTCTCAAATAACAATGCCTAAGGCGTATGCAACCAGGGCAGTTCGTGAACTAACCGTATAAACAATATATGAAACCAAAAGTATGAAGCGAATAGACAAAAAATAATATTCAATCAAAATACCTTTGTATATCTTCGAAGCAGCATTGACTGTTCTCTTGTGCAGGACACTTTTTCTATTCCAGGCCGCGTTGTTCTCTCCCATTCCTTCAAATACACACAAAAGTAAATACAAAATAAAACCACAAGGTATAACAAAATAAATACGATTTATCGCTTGTCAAACTAGCAACGAAATTTGTAACTAAAATCAAGACACTGCAGCTATCTAGAAAAGCTTAAGCACGATGTCTTCGTAATAGCAACCAAACCAAGAATGGAATGTCTGTTTTGGAATGAAAGTAATAGACAAAAAAGTACCCTTTAGATCTTGCATAAGCTCAACAATACTTGGATACTCGATGATGATGTCATCGTAGTCCTGCAAAGAAGCATCATGTCAGATCGAATATAACTCTTTAAGAGGGATATTTTCTTGCAGTGAACACCTCTTGACAATGTAACAGTTGTTTTATCCAAAAATTTTCAGAACTTTTGTAATCAATTCTATTCACATTGACTGATATTATGTGTTGCATTTTTCTTCAACCTTACCAACTATTGTGTTGACTAGTTGGTTTCATAATTTAGTTACCTGGTTTCAACAGTTAGTTACCTAATTAGTTAGTTAGTTGGTCAAATATTTCAGCTAGTTAGTAGTTAGTTTGCTGATAAGTGAGCTGATTTCATGAATTAGTTAGTTAGCTTACTACGTTAGTTGATTACTTAGTTAGTATTTTATTTAGCTGATTATTTAGTTAATTAGTTAGTTAGTTAGTTAGTTGATTATTTACTTAGTTATTTGGTTAATTAGTTGGGTAGCTTACTATGTTAGTTGATTACTTGGTTAGTACGTTATTGAGTTGATTATTTAATTAATTAGTTCGTTAGTTAGTTAGTTAATTAGCTTACAACGTTAGTTGACTACTGGTTAGTTCGCTTGTTAATTTTTTTGTTCGTTAGTTAGTTATAAATTTGTAATGTGCAGTAGCAATTGTAATGCAGTGATTTAAATTTAAGTTGTACTCGCAACATGGCAACAAGTTGCAGCGCAGTGTAAGGCAGTGAAATCTGGAATGACATCCCAGCGGATCTTGAAATACTTACTACAGTTGTTAACGAAAACCCTGCTCTTGTTAACAGATTACCACAATCTGTCATCTGAGCAAGCGGAGAAATGTGAGGAGCGAATCCCTGGGAAAGAAAACGGATCTAAATTTAAAAATAGAGCCTTGAGAAGAGTTGATTGGAAAGACGTTTGGTTAAGGAAAATACAAAAATAGATATATTTCTACTTACACCTTCTTGTTCAATTTCAGCCAGCTGTAAAGCTGTTCGCAGTTCATACAGAGTGTCTCCACCAAACATTGCAGCAAGAAACAAACCATCCTCTTTGAGACAATTGTGGACTTTTCGCAGGACACCAGGCAAATCATTAACCCAATGCAAACTGTTGAAAAAATATGATAGATATTATAATATTATATATTTCAAAGCATTAGAAAGTATAAATACTTTGGCAGTAGAGATTTCATTTGATGCAAACCAATTTGAAAAGTACAAGCCAATGGCAATCCAAGCCCTGAAGAAGTAGGCAGGAGAATTTAAATTTTTAGGTGCCAAGCCCTTCACTAACGGTGAAATGCTATGTTCTACACCCTCATCTTTCCAAACCATAAATTTTTTATCAAATTTAAGAAAACTATTAGATCCATGCTGGCAATAACTGGGACCCATTCCAACAAAACCCTCATTCCCCCCTCTGGCGATGCCACTGTTACAAGTAAAGGAACAGGGATAAAGCAACAGAAATGCTTATCAATAAGGCTGTGTTGTTAATAGACTTTTAATAATTGGTATATTTGAAAACAAAGTATGCTGGGAGCTCAATACTGATTTTATGTTCATCTATGCTTGGGATGGTAAATTAATTCTGTATATTTTTGTATAAACATGTGGAAAGGGAAAATATGCCATGTATGAATAAAGTTTGTCCACCTTAGACTGCTGAAAACAGCATCAAATGAATTTGAGTAGAATGGTAGAGATTCCTCGTCTGCAACTAAATTAACTGTGCAAACATCTTGACTTGTACATCTATCCTGAAAAACAGAAGCAAGCATGTCTATTATTTTTCATAAATCCATTATTATAATCAAAATATAATAATAATAACAATAATTATTATCATCCTTTGTGGTAAGTAACATCTTAAAATCCAAATTATTTATCTTACCAACATGTTAGCAGACATGTCGCATTGGTAAAGGACATCAATATCATCCTATGAAAAATAGACATGAATACCAAAAGCTAAGAAAGTGAAAGAAATTATCAACGTTAACATCATTTTCATTACTATTATTATGAATGTTCCAAAAGGATATGTCAGATAAAATAATGTGCAATCGATATGTGAAACATACTTTTGAGACATGTTTTGATAAATGTCCTTTTCCACATCCAAGGTCTAAAACCATTGAGAATTGTCTAGGAATGAAAACGAAGGTTAATCAAAGAAACAAAATAATCAACTTATGAGTAAAATGCCGTGCAGAAAATGAATTATGTATTCAAGTTAATATATTCATTGCTTGATTAGTTTCCTGTGTACATTGGTAAATTGTAAGCTAGACGCATGCAAATAATTGATGCAGAAAAGGTTGACAAACAAACAAACGGCAAAGTGCCAAGATCTTTCTGCATTGCAGATAACAGCATGTTTCACTGAGGTCTCAGGTTTGCAAAGTGCAAAAATCAAGTGTCAAGTGTAAAAAATCTTTCTCTCAAGCTATTTTCTCTAAACTGCCATTCCAAGTGTGGAAATTATAGAATGTGGTTCAAAAAAACTCAGCTGACCAAAAAGTGTGTGGTTTGGGAAAATAGGTCCACAATAAGTGCACTTCAAGTCTTTTCTTAGGTGCACCTGTGACACACTCTAGAGACTTGGATCTTTGGAGTTCTTAGAAATCTGTTGGGGAAAGCCCCAGAATATTACTAATCTCATTACGATAGCCAAGGCATGTATTACACTGGGGTTCCAAAAGTATTGCAACGCCTGATAAAAAATGGCGTCTAGAAGTGGCCCGAGGCCCAAGCAATAAAATTTACATAACAATATATAAATACCAAACGGGTTTCAATAGCGAATCTCTTTAGCAGGAATATACTCAGAATTTCATAAATTTTCAAGTGAAAACATAATTTAAACCATATCATATTCTTTCGCAATAATATTTAAAGAAATTTCCGAAGAAGTCCCTTAAAAAATGTTTGCGAAAATTTATCGAAGTGGAGTAATTAAAACGCCAATAATTATAATTTTTTTCACTCAAAGCCACGCAAATTTTCTCTCATTTAAAAGAGAATGTTTTGAAATTTTGAAAAATGTAAAGATTTGTCATGTAACTGTCTTGACCTTTATAATTTTCAGTTTCAGTCTTTGTTTACCACTTGGAAAGCGCATGCTTCGTTTTTCAAATTTCAGAGTGGGTTTGAAAAATAAAATTTTTGTTAACTTCAGAAAGTATGAAGCCCTTGAAAATTACATCAAATTATAGTATTTGAAACAAATTATAGGAATATCCATGTCGGATTTTTTGTTATTGCGCTTAACCTTCTTTTTTTTACTCTGGAAAAAAAATTACGGAAAAATAGGTTTTGTCAAATCACATTCCTAAAATGATAAACAAAGACTGAAACTGAAAATTATAAAGGTCAAGACAGTTACATGACAAATCTTTACATTTTTCAAAATTTCAAAAAATTCTCTTTTAAATGAGAGAGAATTCGCGTGGCTTTGAGTGAAAGAAATTATAATTATTGGCGTTTTAATTACTCCACTTCGATAAATTTTCGCAAATATATTTTAAGGGACCTCTTCGCAGTTTTCTTTAAATATTATTGCGAAACAATATGATTTAGTATAAATTATGTTTTCATCTGAAAATGTATGAAATTTTGAGTATATTTCTGCTAAAGAGATTCGCTATTGAAACCCGTTTGGTATTTATATATTGTTATGTAAAATTTCTTACTTAGGCCTCGGGCCACTTTTAGACGCCATTTTTATCAGGCGTTGCAATACTTTTGGAACCCCAGTGTATTAGGGCATGTGATAATTGCTGTCCCGCAATTTTCTCGTACTGGTAATAAGGCTGGGAAAATTTTGAGTGTCTTGGAGTGTCAGTATGTGAATTGCCACAATTACACTTCAGAAACAATGAATTTTATTGGTTTGACTAAAACTTGAACATTTATTGGTTGGCTTATTAAAACATAATACATGCTGCATAAGTATAAAAACCCAGTGATGCAGAGTAATACGATAATTTTGGAATAATACACGGCAGAAAAAATGTGTGTCTTTTCTTCCCTGCAAACTAGCAAGAAAAGGTTAGCAAATCTAAGAAAAAATTGCGCACCAGCAATGATCAAATGTCCTAATAATACGTGCCTCAGCTATCGTAATAATATTAGTAATATTCTGGGGCTTTATCTGACAAACTCAATATACAATAACATTTGAATAAAATATCTTAGAAACTGAATCTTACCTTGAGACATCATAGAATCTGTCTATTAATCTGCATGCCACCTAAAAACAGTGGAACTAAACAAATTGAACTTTTTAATTTTGAAATGGGGACTCTAGGGTGGAAATATAAAAAGAGAATATATGCAACAGGATATTATGTGATTAGTTTTATCACATACCAAAGCGTAAAAAGAAGAGTTCATGGAGAAGTTTATTTATCAGAAAATATGGCTATTAAACTATTATATACCGAAATGTAAATAATGAGGGGGTCATCTAACAGTGTAAGCTTAAAGTTGGTATGTGATAATTCCATACCATTTGATAATGGCAAAACATATACTTGGTTACAAATAGTTATTTTAATCACATGCAAAACATATTATATGACATGGGCTAATGACATAACATTTGTTTAGTTATATTATCGCTCAATTTATTGCTCAAACCACATATTTATTGCTCAATCCACATATTCACCACTCAGAGCAATCTGATTGTCTGAATAGTTATTTTGGGGAAAAACACAGAGACACAAATATTTTATTTATTACTCAAACAAATATAACAACTGCAAAGTATTTTTCGGAAAATGAATGAGTACTCAAGGGCAAGGCTCATTAGAGGATTAGACCTTTCGTTTACGTAAAAAGTGGGGGCAATGAGGCCATGCCCCCAATTTTCAGAACACAAAGCCAAGGTGCCCTCGGGAGTGATCAAGTGCCTTTTTGACGGTGCTGGAGCAGGGTTGGTAACGTGACGTGCCAAATAGGGGGATGTGCCAAATTGGGGGATGTGCAAAATAGGAGGATATTTGTTTGAGGTTGTTTATACATTAAGTATAAATATATTGAAGATATTAGGCCAATATAAAAAATTCTTGCTGATTTTAGCATCAGAATCGTTAAGGCCATTCATTTGGTCATAATTGCTCCCACCTTTCTTTTTACTTTGTGTATTTTTCACTCATGTGCCCAATAGGGGGTTGTTAATGTGATGTGCAAAATAGGGGGAGAGTTGTCTATACTGCTACCTAGTATGAGTAAAGCAATAAAAGCATACACCAAACACATAGAAAGAAACAGTTTGCAAGCAAGTAACTTTATTGCCAGCTAAAAATAGTAACAAAACAGCAGTAAAGATATAAATGGCAAACCAAACAGCGATACAATTATTTAGCAAAGTTGAAGTATATAGCAACAACAATTCAAACAGCAATATTTCTCGAGCTTCTACTCGCAATTATACGCCTTGAACAAAGATTGACGTGCAGTATGGATCTGGCAACTTGTGTTGAAGTGCCTTGACTTGTAATGCAAGTCAGTTGAATTGAATAGCTTCCCCCTATTTTACACATCACATTAACAACCCCCTATTTGGCACATGAGTGAAAAATACACAAGGTAACAAGAAAGGTGGGAGCAATTATGACCAAATGAAATGAACGGCCTAACAATTCTGATGCTAAAATCGGCAAGAATTTTTTTTAGACATGCATAATACCTTACTGGCCTAATATCTTCAATATGTTTATACTTAATGTATAAACAACCTCAAACAAATAGCTACAATAAAATAGAGTATTATTATCACAGCAACGCCAAAATGATCTGCCATTGTATTCAACATGTAAGTCACTTGAATTGAATAGCTTCCCCCTATTTTGCACATGCCCCTATTTGGCACATCCCCCTATTTGGCACGTCACGTTACCAACCCATACCCAAGAGTGCTGTGCTGCCTTGCCTGTGTATGTCTCTTGTGCACAGAATATTTTAGTTTGGGTTTAAATAGCAAAGTGGGCAATACATATCGAAATAAAGAGGATAGATAATAATAGGGTTACATACTTCGTCTTTTAAATAATCATAGACTTGATGGTCTGGCAACTTCGCAGCTACATTCCTTTGATGTCGCTTTGCTTTCCTGTCGAACACATTCATGACGGAGCTAGGCCTACTTGCAGTAGTAGTTGCACGTGTAGCAGCATGTCTTGTTGTTGTCGAACTCAACTGTTGACTTCTTTTGGTGCATAATCTACACGCAAACTCGCGAGATTCTTTCCATAACAGCTTACCAAGTTTTCTAGAACTTGCATACTTCGATGAAAACATTTTATGCCTCCGTTATATATTTTTGTCAAACATTATAAAAAGTTAAATGTCACAACATAACATGGTAGATGATTTTTAGGATGCATCGAAACCGATCTGCTCGTACACAACTTTTTCGTTTTGGGACGAAGTAGACCACCGAGCGAATACCGAGAATCGATCTTCACGAATAAAGCGGCGAGAATGCTTTGAGCTGTGATGTGTTTGTGATCGTTTTGGAAATGCTTTCGGCCTAACTTCATTTGTATCCCTTGCATTGAATATCCAAAATACAACAACCCATAGGTCCAACAAATTGATTTGTTTTAGATATGGTGTCTTTTACTTATGTGCATACCTAATACTTTAGACTCAGATACTTTGTGTCCAGAGTCAACAAAGATCAGGGGGTCCTGAACATTCGAGCATAAGTTTGTCTGTTTCATTTTTCACTATTCCAAAAACTCGAATAAGCCCCCACGTTCGAACTCGAACTTGAATAGTATGTTTCTAGATCCAGTCACTCCGGAAGAGGTCAACGACATAATAGCTAACCTTGATGAAAACAAATCAAATGATTCTTATAATGTTCCTACTAGACTCATCAAACTAGTTCGTCAAACTATATCTGAACCTTTTTCTACAATAGCGAATTCTTCATTCTTGGAGGGTATTTTTCCAGATAAGTTAAAATTTGCAAAAATTACACCTATTCATAAAAGTAAATCAAAATTAGAATGTGGTAATTATCGTCCTATCTCGATTCTTCCAATTTTTAGTAAAATTCTTGAAAAACTGATGAATTCTCGTTTGGTAAAGTTTTTAGGAATAAACAATATAATATACAAACATCAATACGGTTTTCAAGAAAATAAGTCAACCTCTCTAGCAATCTTGGAGCTTCAATCCCAACTAATTAATAATATTGGAAAAGGCCTCTTTTCTTGCTGTATATTTCTTGATTTTAGCAAGGCATTTGACACTGTTAACCACAATATCTTATTAAAAAAACTAGAACACTACGGCATCAGAGGAATAGCTCTCTTATGGTTTAAATCATATTTACATAAACGAAAACAAGTAGTAATTGCAAATGGTGAAACGTCATCCCAACAAATAATAGAGTGTGGTGTTCCACAAGGAAGTGTACTTGGACCATTACTATTTCTTTTATACATTAATGATATATATAACTCTTCTAAAGAACTAGATTTTCGCCTTTTTGCAGATGACACGAGTCTCCTATTTGCAGACAAAAATCTTGATTTTATTGAACGAGTTGTTAATTCTCAACTGGCTGAAGTATCTGAATGGCTATTAGCTAACAAACTATCACTAAACGTTTCGAAATCGAACTTTCTTATTGTCAGTCCTAAAACTGTTGTAAAAACAATAAATCTCAGTATAAATAATGAAAAACTTAAACAAGAAAACTATACAAAATACCTCGGAATTATAATAGATGAAAAACTAAACTGGAAACAACACATAAAACAAGTAAATATTAAAATATCTAAAGGTATTGGAATTCTTTATAAATTAAGAAATTTTGTTCCAAAAAATACTTTGAGAACCCTATACCACTCATTTATTCAATGCCATGCACTTTACGGTATACTAAATTGGGGGTGCGCAAACAAGTCAATCTTAGAGCCACTAAATCGCAATCTAAAAAAGGCTGTCAGAGTGACTGACTTTGCTCCACGCACTGCTCACAGTGACCCAATCTTTAAACGTTTAAAACTTCTAAATTTTAACCAACTTTACAAACTTGAAACAGCGAAATTCATTTTTCAACTAAGTAAAAGCACTAACAATACTACCCTAGGACAAGAATTTTTAAGAACAAAAAACCTTCACCACCACAACACACGACAGTCTTCCTGCCTTGGTTTTTCTCTACAAACAATATCAACCAATTTTAAGAAAAATTTCCTTACATTTGATGGTGTCAAGCTTTGGAATTCACTGCCATTAGATTTGAAAAAAAAAAACAACAAAAGCCTATCTTTCAAAAATAAGATGAAGTACTACCTTTTAGAAAATATAACTGATTGAACTTGATTGTAATTTTGCTAGTTTTACCTATTTGCATAATTTTGTCTCTCTATTTTTATCTCTTTTCGTTTTTTTTTCTTATTATATGATCACTATATTCTTCTTTTTATGATCACTTTTTTCCTTCTTTTTATTTTATTTTTTATTTTCATTTTTTCAAGCTTTGCTGTTTCTTATTGTTAATATCCAAACCAAAATTAAACTTATGTATTGTCAAATCACGTCAACTAACTGGGCACATGGCTTTGATAGCTCTATCTGAGTTCTTTCCATGTGTCCATCAGCTAAGTATAATAATCCGTTGTTTTTTCCTGATAATTTTATAATTAAGAATTTATAATTAATGATTGTATTTTTTTAAACAACTTTATTATATATTATGATGTAACTTGTAAGTAGCAATCTGCTGAAAAAAAATTTTGAGTTTGAGTTTGAGTTTGAGTAAGCCCCCCCTCGATTCATGATTTGAGCCTTCCGTGTGCATTTTTCTGCATTGAACAACCTGAATATTCTTTCCATTACTGAAAATCCTCACAACAGTGGCCTTGAAAATTCAAATTAGCTTACATAATTAAACCAAAATTCTGGAAAAAGCCAAATTAAGCCAACAGCTCTAAGCCAAATAAAATTTTCTAAGGCAAGCACTTTTCAAAAAAGCCAAATTTCTGGAATTTGGCTTAGAAAAAGCCAATATGGCAACCCTGTCAGTCGTCGAATTGCCCCCTCCCCCACTCCCTGCAATAAGCTCCCTCCAAAAATAAATGAGCCCCCAGGGGGCTAATTAGAGGATTTACGGCATGCAGATTGTGAATTTTGCTGTCACCAAAATTTAAAGGGAATGTGCAAGGTTAAAAATAAAAAGCTTGCATGTGCACATGCTAAAAATAGATTTGGTTTATTAACCAATCAGAGAAGCGCAAAGGGAAGATTCGGCCTGTTGTTGTTGCCATTTTGCATTCTTTTCCGGTTCTCGTCGATCTATTTTTAAAAACAGCCTATTATGCTTGGACATTCCCTTTAAGGGCCCATGTACAGTCGACTTTCTGCGGACTTAGCTCAATGGTGGTAATTAATTGGAATGCAAGGAATCGAGAAATTTGCTCAACGCTGAAAAGCAGCAAGTTGTCATCATGCATTACTCATGTAACTGCCTGATGACAGTAATAAACGAAAACAACATGGCTGGTTTTCGAAGCTCAGAACAAGATCAATATTACATGTTATGAAACGCACAGGAGAAATGTTCTGAATGAATTGTGAAATTATGCCCCTCCATTGGCAAGTAACGTTATATTTTGGGCAAATATAATGGTACTTGCCGTTATATTTCGGCATATTTTGGGCAACAAATGGCTCCACGTTTACGAATGCGCCCTCCATCATTTCAGTCCTACATGTTTGAGAGGCAGCACTCTGAGGCCAATCTCATTTATGCTTGCATTGATATAGAAAATGTTCAAGCAGTCCTTTTGTTAAACATTTTCTGTTGTTTTATTCCAGCAAATAAACTATAAATATAAGGAAAACCCTTTCTCTTCTTCGGGCATTTTTAATTGCATGCGTGACCTCAACAACAAAATGAAAGCAAAACCTGCCTTTCTTTCCAGGGTTGGTAGATGACTGCGCATGCTTGAAGCCAAATAATATGAGAAAAAAAGCCAAAAAAAGCCAAACTATTTAGAATGAAAAAAGCCAGAAAAACAGCCAAATTTCCAAAATTTTGTCAGAAAACGCCAAAAAAATGCCAAATCAATGCAATATTTAAATTTACTTTTCAAACATTGTCCAAACATAGAAATCAGAATTCATTGGCACTGTCCGAATCAAAAGAATTTTTCAGTATTTTCACATCAGTGTTACTGCATGTGGCTTCATAAAAAATTGCTGGGGCTGGGGCTTCATAAAAAAGTGTGTACTATCTGTCACACTACCAATTCTGTGACACTACAATAGCAAAACAATGGCAAGAGGCTGCATTGGTAAAAAAAGCCAAAAATAAGCCAAAAAGCCAAGAAATATTTTTGAAGCCAAAGGAGCTCTGAAAAAGCCAGATTTCTCAAATTTGGCTTTTAAAAAGCCAAGTTACCAACCCTGTTTCTTTCTTGCACAACAGCGAATATGTTATTCAGGGTTGCCAGATTGCATTTTGGGAAATATGCCAAATTTTGCTAGAAACAAGCCAAATTGCTGAAAAATAAGCCAAACCGTGCTCCTCTGCAGAAATTGCTAGTAGCTGCGGAGCATCACTCATCACATGGTCATGCGTCACATACCAAATGTGACGATTGGAAATCAATGGGAATGTATGGAACTGATTGTTGAAAACAATATTGGTCATCTGCCGTTAATCCTTCTATTGGTTCATGTCGGTTCGAGGTCAGAAAGTCATTTGGGTCATTCACTATGTTGAGGAAGGAAAAAAACTAGTAAACTGAACCATTTTACAACAAAAACGCGAAAAAGCCAAAAATAAGCCAAAAATAAGAAATAAGCCAAACCTAAATTTCCCAAGCCAAATCAACTGAAAAAAAGCCAAAAATGCCAAATTTGGCTTAAAAAAAGCCAATCTGGCAACCCAGATGTTATTGGCAATGACAGGAGGAATTAAAGTGAGCAAGTTGAGCACCTCGCGAGGTGCTCAAAGCTGCGGGGAGTTGCTCAGGCCAGAGATGACCATCTACAGTTCTGAGCAAGAGAACCCTGGGGCGCTAATTGGGATAATCCCCGAAAATGTGCAAGTTTTCTTGACTTGAGCATGACTGTACATGGGCCCTAAATCTCAACCGGAAGTTTGACTTTTATGATGTTATTTTGACAAGTTTGGTGTTGGTTGACTTGACTCCACACAAGTGTCAGCTTTGAGTTTTGTTGATGCTATTTTCTGTGACGTCATCAATCATATGAATTAACAGAAACTCAATACAGATGAGATTTAGTCATTAAATATTTTTATGCACAAAATGACTTGGCTCGATAGCTCTTCTGTTCTGAGTTGTTCTCAAGTGCCCTGTACTTGCCCAATTATATTTTTTTATATATCCCTAATAGTATATTGTAATTAAAAAGTTTAAATTTGAATAAATGAAATGAAATTAAATGAAATGAGAACATAATAAATCATTCTAAATTCTCCTTTATTTTCTCTCAAAGGTATTGTGTATTGAATATCAAGTCAACTTCCAGTTTACCGACGGTATTCAGATATGTAAAGTGACACAATATCTTTGTAATCGCCCAAAAGATATCATAGCACATTGTATGCAGAATATAACATTTGCAGGAAACATCAATAATGCTAGCATTATCATGAAAATCTACTGGCATGTCAATTTACTCAGCAAGAGAACCAATTTCTCTCCGCCATTCATATCTGCTGCCCTACGAAGTCAACTCCGACGAAAACGATACTCTTTGTTCGTCGCACCGTTCGGTTGGATCATCGCCCGATCATCGTCATACGACGAGAACTTGGTGTACGAGCAGATCGGTTTCGATGCATCCTAAAAATCATCTACCTCACAACATGCGCTCCTCACTGCTAGATGCGCACGGGCACGTGTGTGTCTCCCACCCTATTCAAGAAAACTCTTCCAAACAAAACAAAATAGGAAAACCAACCCCACTTTTGTTTAAGATCGCTGTTCCTCTCAGATCAGAGGCAATAACAATAAAAAACACACACCACTTTTGTGCAAGATGGCTGTTCCACTCAGATCCGAAGCAATACACGCTTTTTTTATAAGAACACTTGGCTCCAGCCTGACGTTTCTTATTTTTCCGTATATTTTCAGCCTAAGGTGTTTCTTATTTTTGTACACAGATGGCAGCATAGATTACATTAAAAATACCGATGGTGTTGAACTAATTCTATTGCAATAAGTTTGTTTAATGGCTGTTTAGCGCTTTCTATTGTTCTGTTCTTACAGTAGTTTGTTATTTTCAATTGTTGCTGATATTTTATTTCTCGAGTTTTGTTGAATCTCAGCCTGCTGCCTTGTTTCCTATGTTGTTCTTATTTTTTGGCCTGATCTCAGCCTGGTGTTTCGTATAAAGGTTGCTCTTATAAAAAAACGTGTAACTGTGAAAATCCAACTCCACTTTTGTAGAAGATCGCTGTTGCAATCAGATCATAGGCAAAAACAATGAAAAACCCGACTCACTGTTTTGGAAGGTCGCTGCTCCACTGCGATTGGAGGCAATAACAATAGAAAACCCCCACCCAACTTTTGTTGAAGATCGCTGTTCCACTCAGGTCGAAAACCAAAACATTCGCTAGCCTTCCTAGTTATGAAATAAAGCTTGAACAAAAAACGAGATAAAGACACGGAAATCTTTATGCCATACAAATTGCAATATCTAATGGAAGTATAATTTACAACAGCATTTGATATTATCGTATAACTTATTATATTATCGTATAATTATTAAACATAAGAGTACTACCAAACAAATCTATCCGTGAAAATGAGGCCAAGTGAAAACATGAAATATCAGCAAAACTGTCGTTTTATGGAAATGAGATAAATAACACTGAAATGTTTAACCGTTTTGATTATTAAATAGAGATGACATCTTCATTATAACCAGTAAAATTATCATAATAACACACTCACAACATTAGTTACTAGGAAATCATAATTATCAACATAATGGTCCATTGTTTGTTCAGCAATAATCGTAATAATAATAATATATAATATAAGCCCGAAATCCTATGTACTAAAGGTGAAAAGCTAAATTAAAAATATGAGCTATAACGTAAAATCGCTGGAGTCTAGTCCAAAGCCTTTCCATAGCCTAAATCATAAACATCGATCTATTGTGCGTAATTAGATCTGGTTGTTGAATAGCTATTATTTATATGTATATAGTGCAGTCTATCAAGTTCGTTTAATTACCTGATATTTACAGGCTATCACCTGCGCTCATGTGCTACTCCCTACTCCCTCTCCTAGCCAGTAAGGTACCCTCGTCGTGTCAATGACTCATTCAATGCTTTAAATAATTCCAGTTGGTCATCTTGTTGCAACATCAAAATTTGATTTAACAGCTTATTCGGATTACTCGCTCTGCAAACAAAAACAATACAGCACGTGGTTACTTTTCCAATAAACCATGAACGCCAATGTTGCAGTTAAATCATGGAAGCGAAGTGATGAGATAAACTTAAAAATAAAGACATCAAAATGTCTCCTTTTTTGGATGTCATCTTTTCAAAATTTAACTTTGCAGTTGTAATTTAAAAAGTAAAGCACCCAGGAGAATTTTGTTCTAGCGAACAATCTAAATTTCGAACTAGCGGTCGAGAGTTCGAGTTAAGATATCAAGTTGCGGCTGGTCAAATCATGACGAATATCAGTCGACAGTCAGGCCTAAGTTAATCGTCGCTCTTCTCATGCGCCGAATCAAATAGGTGAATTAAGTGCATGACAAGAGCGACGTATAACTTGATTAAGTACGGCAGATTTGATTTGGAGCGGCAGATTGCATTTGGAGCGACACGTTCAGTCGCTCCAAATGCAATTATGCGACCCTGGAGCGACGTGGAGTTAAACGTCGAACTTTTCATGTGCCGAACTCAATGCATAAATTATAAAGCAATTAACATGATATATTTGTCATCTCAAACGAGGCGGAGCTTGCGCAGTGAGCAATTTATAGTCTCTTCCCCCGTCCCGGACAAAATATCTCTATGACAATTGACAAAATATGATTTGTTTTTTTACGAGTTTTTTCACATTGAAGTTGTAATGGGCTGTTCTTGTCTGTTTGAAAACAAGATGAATCTATGTACAACGTGCACAATTGAAACAAAATAAAAATGCATTGATTGTGGGGTATCCACTTGTAATAGTTTTGCAATTTCGAAAACAAATGAAGGTGTGGATGGTTGGGTTGCTGGCCTATCTGCTGGCTAATGTTATGAATGTAGCATGCTTTTATCTGAAAAGAGATCCATGTTTTTGGACGAACAATAACATGGCATCAATCAAACAAGTTTTTATCTGTAAAATATAATAATGCAACAGACTTGCACCTCCAATTCCAAACCTTCTGCTACTGCTACAGCATTTTCAAATCTAGAAATAAGTTAAATGAAATGCCGAAACCCCGCCAAGCTCACTTGAACCTTTGAACAATAAGAACAGCAACGGAAGTAGAAGTGTTGTATTGTTACATGCTATTAGGAGCGACAATTAAGTTCGACGTTTAACTTGCTGCCGCTCCAGAGTCGCTCCACTGCCGAACTTAATTGTATTTGATTCGGCGCATGAGAAGAGCGACGTTTAACTTAGGCCCCGTTTACACGAGGCCGGATCCATTTGAATCCGAAACAAAATTGATACGGATACGCCTCCCGTTTACACGATACCAAGCAATCCGCATCAAAATAAATACGGATAGTCAGATCAATTCTGATCCTTCTAGCAAGACGTTTTTAAAGTGATCCGGTCTCGTGTAAACAGCAAATCCGGCTTACTTTTGATCCGTTTTCAGGTTTACGTGCGCTGTCGCGCTGTGCGCATATTCCTGTTTGGATTCTCAGCCTCACTTCGTTTTTTTTCACCTCTATTTCATGCGAATCCGCACTTGTGTAAACGGAAAGCCCATCAGCAACACAAGTAGTGCGGCTCCATGTAAACGCAATCTATCTGTATCACTTTTGATACGGATCAAAAGTGAACCGGTCTCGTGTAAACGGGGCCTTAGGTCTCAGTCGGAATCAGGTAGAAGAGAAGTAAGGCTTTTCAGATGTGGAGAGATTCGACCTTAAATGCGCAGGAGCCGACTGCGCGACAGCTTAGAGGCCCTGGAGAATAAAATTTAGCAGCCTTAATTAAAATGTGAGGCCATGAATAGGTAGTTGACTTATTGGGGTTGAGGAATAATAAACTGTAACAATGATAACAGCGTTGCTCGCCAATTATCAAGTAATGTGACAATAAGGCATAGCGCGAGCCTATAGCAAGCGGATGTCACCATAATCAGATAAACCCACTTTTTCTCAGATAAAGTGGGTTCATCTGGAGAAAAACCCACTTTTTCTGCATTAAGTCACGTTTTCTGCAGATAAACCCACTTTTTCTGAAAAACCCACTTTATCTCAGAGAAAAAGTGGGTTTTTCTCAGATAAAGTGGGTTTTTCTCAGATAAAGTGGGTTTTTCTCAGATAAAGGTTTTCTTCAATATATTTAGTCCCTTGAAGCTCGTTTGTTTCTTTCTAAATCTAACGCGAGTGACACAAGCTGTAGGAAGTATGGATATGGTAATTCGTGTATTCGTGTATGTAACGGTGGTGTAGCCTAGTGGTTAAGGCGCTGGGTTTGATCCTTTAGAGGTAATGCCTTCACTGGTTCAAATCCACGTATGGTCGGAACCACGAACTACAAGCCGTCAGCCAACTCAGCTGTCCATCCTTCCGAGGTCGGTAAATGAGTACCCAGAATTTCTGGGGGTAAGGGTTTATACCAACTGGACCCACATTGATAACAGCTATCATAGTTGAAGTGGCTATCCAGTATAAATATTCGTACTTACTTACTTTTTTTTTTATTGAGATTCCCTTGATACGCTGTGTCGTGACTCCTGTTCCAAACAGAGCAGATAGAGCTGGTATAGCTACGGTGCAATCTGTTTTACAAAGAATTTCTAATGGGTTACGCTCAGTGCAAAGGCTTTTAGTGGCACCTGATGAGCAAAGCTTGGTCGCTGCACGTCGGGAGAAAGAACAACTTCACAGAAATTTAATGCGAACAAGAAATATTGCAAGTAACGGCAACTTTGAGAACTTACAAAACGCACTAGACGCCATTACAAACCGGATAAATGAATTAAGTGATGTGCAACAAGGCAACGATCGTGACAGTGACTCCAGATGTAGACAGTAGCTGACACATGTATTGTAAAATGCTAACTGGCCTGTTTCAAATTCTGTTGAGCCGAATAATGTTTACTTTTCTGCTTCGTAACATTCAGTATTAAATTACGTCACCCTACATTGTGGTAAATTTATTTTTAAATATCCTGCCCGATTCAGCCAAGCAAGAGCGGAGTAACAACAACAACAACAGCAAAATACCAACAAGAGTGGAGTAACAATAACAACAGCAACAGCAACAGCAACATGCGTCAGCACAGCAAATGAAAAAATTGTTTAAATTGTCATTAATGTTATCTCAAGAAATTGGGCGGTCAGCCTACCGGCCCGGATTGCTTGAGTAGCAAAACACATTTTACGGTCGGTGACCCCGATTTGCCGTGCAAATTCCGGGCGGTACACCTGGCAGTACTCCCGGATGGGCGAACTGCAAATCATAACAAAGAAAATACTCAACAAAACAATATATAAGGAGAGGGAGGGAGGGAAAAATTGAACCTTTGTTGTTGGTCCCCAAGAGTCGAATGATGGAATGCTTTAGTTTGTTACTATGATATGATCCAGCTAGCTCTAACACACAGTATGATCACAGTAAGACCCTTAACACTTAACCCTCATAGGAAGTAATGTCAAGGACTGGTTTATTATTATTATTATGCCCAGAAATGATGTGATTCAGCATGCATCATTATAAACATTTCTTTCGAACATTAACCCTGCTTAAACAAGGTTTAACCAGCATTTAAAAATCAGCAATCAGCACAAAACAATGTTGGTAATCGAATCGGATCAGGAAATCAATCATACCACATCGAAGTTTGACCACAAACGTGTGTTTACCAGAAGGTTCTTGAACACAGATTGAAGACTTTCATAGGTCAGAAAGTAACGAGAGATGTGCAGACTAATCGAGCAAGTGTGTGCTGAAGGTATCATCATTTCTTCGGTCGATTCGCCGTTAAACTCAACCTGAATGGACGCGGGCAAAATTTCACAACCAGAAACGAAACGCACAAAGGACATAATATCATTTCGACCAAGTGACACAAGGAAAGTTTGCAAAAAACCTGCTACTCTTTCTTCAAGAGCATACTGCATGTCATTGTCTGAATATTTAAATTTCAGCTTGGAGACAACTTCCACACCAGTTGGAACTAAGCTGTTCAACATTGTTGTGAACTCTTCTTCGGTTGGCTCCCCAAAAAGCTTTGATGCAATCTTTTCAATTGGTATCCTGATGGCTTGCAGGTAATAGTATGGTTTGATTATTGTTACATATCTTGAGAGTGTCTTCAGGGTGCCCATCAGTATATCTCTATTTGGGATAATACCAAAATCGTATGTAGCAAGGAATGCTCCAAGTTGAATTTTCATTTCTTCCGAAATTTCAGCAGAATCGAGTGCTGCAGTTACAAGATGCTGGTCTCCTTCATCTAAACTGTGGAAAAACTCATTGAAGATGAAGTCAAGTGAAGGCTCACTTCCAACAAGCAACCAATACAGAACACATGAATTTATGAAATATGGCAAATAGCCGCACAAAATGTACCCATGCACGAGTATCCTCCCTATTGCACCGAGCTCTTCAGCACCCATCAAACTGTTCGGTACAAGATTTATGAACATTTTATTGTGCCCAACCAGATTATGAGCCCAGTTCTGCCAAAATTGGGAGAAGAACTCTCGGGTCAAACCTTCCAAGTCTTCGCCTCTTTCACCATCAAATTTAACAAACAGTTTATGATGGACGATTGAAGTATCTTGATACTGCTGCAAAGCATCATTCACTATTTGGTCACGACGCACAAGTAATTGCTGTGTTGCAGACATTGCTGTGTAAGCCTGAATTCTTCGCAGTTGTAGTTCTTGTCTGTTCATTACTTGACGAATTGAAATTTCAGGATCTTCACTATCACTGCCATCACCACTTGCAAGCTGTGGCAAACCAAAGTATTGGTCAATATCTTCCTCAATGACATATTTTTCTCCAGATTGTATCCCCCACTGTATCATGGATAAATTGCTTAGTTTGGGCAAGATGTAGCTTTTATTTTCATCTTTGAGCAACAGAAAGTCTGCTATACCAAACTTTTCCTGAACTGAGGAATAGACATCTTGAGGTCTACAAGTACCTCCAAAACTTAAACGTTCCACTCTGTTTCCACCAACTATTGTTAATTCAATTAACTGAGCAGGAAGAATTTGCTGTTGAAAGGGCAATGGTGGAAGGGTCATTTGGGAAGGAAGATTTGATTGTGTATCTATTGCTGTTGTGTTATTTGAGGTGGTGGGCACAGAGATCGTTCCAACATCTTGGGATTGGTGTAGTGTATCTTGCTCAGCGAGACCATAAACACCAACATCAGTCAAGGCAATGTCAGCAGGAGTATGTTGCATGACAGGGACATATGCATTCTGAGCAGCAGCTTTGACAATATAAATCCCCTGGTAGTGCAATTGCCATAAACTTTGTGCATCCCGTGAACCCACTGGAACAAGTTCGAGTTTTTTTCGCTTGTCCATTTTCAACAGATCAAAGTCCTGTTGGCCCAGCTTTGGGAGAATTTCTCGTATTTTTGCGGAGACTTGCACTTCACTCAAATGGATTGAAAATGATGTTTGTTTTGATTTGTTTGTTGTGCTGTTGAAACACTCTTTCGGAAAACCTACAAAATGCAGAAAACTGGTAAGAACTCAAATAATTGTGTGATGTCATGCTGTGCATTTGCATTGTAACCTTTTACTTCCTTTAGTTTAATTTATGTCTTCGGCTTTAGAATCATGTCAAGTATATATGTTGACAGTTCTGTTTGTCTGATCTTTCTGATATTCGAGTTGTATTGTTACTGTTGTCGATTGCTAGAATTTAAAAAAAAATTACCACAAACTTGCTCCCTGTCAAGGTGCAATTTTTTCTGATATAAATATATATATATGCTGTTGTTATGGTTAAACCAGAATTTGTATTTCACGTTTTGTTGTGTCCGTAATTTGAAGATTTATACTGTTACCTAATATTTCATATTTTTCTGGAAGCTGGATCATTAATTGTTAAAGTTTAGAAATCATGGGATTGTTTAAAAAGGTAATTTTCTAATTGGTGGACAGGTATTGTCCCAGCTTATAAATCTGCGATACATTTTTTTAATAGGAAAGAATTACTTTACATATTTGGTGTGTATATTTGATGTTACCAAATATTGTTATACGTACCGTAGCCTTCATCCATATGTTGCTTTACCAATCCACGAGTTGTCACACCAAGGCTAGGTATCTGCGATGCCTCCGGAAGATGGTACATTTTTATTGCCAGAACTTTTGGCCGAGGGCCACGTGGACCTTTCCTCTTCGGGTTATTGTTTCGTTGAAACTGCATGTGTCTCAGGGTTTCGACGTTAGAGAATCTCCAAGTAAATCCTCAAAATTGTCTGTAAATCTTTCAGGGTTAGTATCCATTTTTAAAATTGAAACATTCGAACAGTCGCACGTGGACAATCACACCCACGTAGCTTATGACGCAAGTAGCAACAATGCGGAGTTTGAAAAACCCACTTTATCTGAGAAAAACCCATTTTATCTGAGAAAAACCCACTTTATCTGAGAAAAACCCACTTTTTCTGAAAAAAAACCCATTTTTTCTGCAGAAAAACCCAGTTTATCAGAAAAACCCACTTTTTCTGTTAGATAAAGTGGGTTTTTCAGAAAAAATGGGTTTATCTGCAGAAAACGTGACTTATTGCAGAAAAAGTGGGTTTTTCTCCAGATAAACCCACTTTATCTGAGAAAAAGTGGGTTTATCTGATTATGGTGACATCCGCTTGCCATACGAGCCATTGCTGTCTAGAGAGTGAGAATTGAGGAGGCACAACAAATGGTAACAGCGTGCTTCTTACCTGACGAAGCTTGCAATGTAAACATTCACAAAGGTTGCCATCAGATATTGGCAGTCAAACCGATCCATAATTCCACCGTGTCCTGGAATCGTATCTCCAAAATCCTGTCGAAATAAAATAAAACAAATTAATGAAATGCCAAGTGTGTATTTGCTTGCATTGTGTACACCTTATTCTTAACTCGAGGTTATTGCAGTTCAGACCAACGAATGAGCAATATTTATACACTCTCGTACAATGGAGATTTAATGCAAGATCCCTGGTTAGGATTATAATGACAATAGTCATACAAGGTCATAATAGAGGTTGCAAAGGTCAGAGTTCACAAAGAACAACAACAGAATATTGCTCTTGGCTAGCGAATGTTCTAGTTGCCCTTCGCTCTGGCTAAGGTGTGGCGTACTTGGTAAAATTGAAGGACGTTCGAGTTAACGATGGTTCAAGCTATGGTAGTTATACTGAAGATGAATGCCAAATTACCCTGGCTTAAATACCTCAAGTTCTGATAAACCAACTCTTGTCTAAAACTGTTCATTGATATCTGAAGTAAATATGCAGTTGAATCTCGATAAGTCGACTCTAGAATCGAACTCCTTGGATTATCTTTTCTCTTTCCATTGGTTCAGACTGCCCATTTGCCTCGTGTTTGTGATCCTCCATTATCCTTAGCTCCAACAAATTTCTCACTTTGAGATGTTCGTTCGACCGTTAAAGTCAAATGCCCGACAAATCGATAGATTCGACTTAAACCATTGTCAACTTATAGCGATTCAGCTGCATACGTATTAGCGTGAATTGTGTGCATTGCAAACAGACCCAAAGTCAACTTATAGCGATTCAGCTGCATACGTATTAGCGTGAATTGTGTGCATTGCAAACAAACCTTGACTTTGAATGCCCTTTTGAATCCACTTGCAAAGAAGCCACCAAACGGAGCGATGAGCGACGAGAAACAAGCCAGTACAATACCATGCCAAGCCATTGGAATCATCCAAATTTGATCATCACGAAGGTGGAAACCAAACTAAACAATGATAGGCTTCATTAATAAACATTTCAATATTAAATGGGATGTCAATTTAAAGAACCTCTTGGATACACAATGGCGCACAACCAGCTAAACATCTAGTCCATAACTGCTTTTTCAGGACATTTCGTCATCTCTGATTTATTAACGATATAACTTTCTTGATGAGGAGACAAGTTGGGCATTATCGCAGGTTATCCCCAGGCTGTGGACATGCGCATTTAAATTTCAAAATCAAATCATGTGAAAATGATCGATATATAATGGTAACAGAAAAAGACGCAATTCTCCGCTCACCACTGACACTACAGCACTGATGCCTTGCTTGAGCAGAGCTGGACTTGCATTAAAGATTTTCAGCGTCGGTTCAGGTATGGTGAAATACGGGGTGAGCTGGAAGATCAATGGTGGTTCACACTCTATTTTGAATTGGCCAGTTGAAGCTTGATACTGCAAAGAAAATGTAATCGATGATGAGTCATTATAGTTGAAAAGGATTTTAAAATGAATGGGAGATGAATTAATTATTAAGCTGGTTGGCTTGGATTGGAACATACGGTCTCGGATTGGAATATATACAGTCATTGTATACAGTTGCAACTCACACTGTTATTACGTAAGGCCGATTTTTAAATCGCAGGAGATGGTCTTAGGTATTCAACCAAATAAACATTGCAATGATAACTCTGTTGAGTTATCATCTCAATAGAGTTATCATTCGAAATAAACATTGGAATGCAAACTCTATTGCTCGACGGCATAGATATACCGCATCATAATATCATATCGTTATTCGTTTGTTGAGGCAGGCTAAAAAGTAGCAGCCCCAAGATGGTTGATGTGGACTTGCAAATTAAAGCTATATACCGTTATATAAAGTATGATCAACAATAAAAATGAATAAAAATAATTCAATATGATAACTTATAGCGTACCATACCTGAATAGGACAGTAGAAGTATTGAAACCTGTGCATCAACTCGCAGGCCTGAGTATTCAAAAGGAACAGTCAATAAGTTTAACATGACAATAGGTTTGACAGCTGGGTGATATCCTGCACGGCTAATAGACAATACACAACTCAAAAGCAACCAATCAGCAGAACAGAAGCATGGAACAATGGAATAAGAATGTTTGACTTACGAGAAGACCAAAGACCACTGTTGCAAAAAATCCACCGATGAAGCCTTCCCAGGTTTTCTTTGGAGAAAGCTTGAAATTGAAACCAATGCATAGAGATTAATGGAATATAGTCAGGTATTTGTCATCATGACTAATATCTATTTGAAGCAGAACTGAAAAAACAGTCTGGCGCTTGGAGGTTGGAGACAGAAAGTACATAAAGCTTCTGGAAAAAACTGTTCCATAACACTCACTTTGATAAGTTTGGTTTTTCCAAAGAAGAACCCTGAAAAGAAAACAATAGAATACTGCATTACCCACCATGGATAAAACAGCTATGCAGCTACAAATAGAAAAGTGTAGCTGATATTTATCAGCTAAGAAGTAAGAATGGATAAATTAGATAAGGAGCTATAATTTGAGCCTAGTAGTCTTACCAAAAATATAGGCCCAAATATCATTACATATCACCATGGAGACTGGCAGATAAAACCTGATAAGAAAACGATAAAAGTAGGATGAATAGATAACTTAATAAATCAACTCAATCAACATCGTTAGAAAATTTTATAAAACGCAGGCAAATAAAAATGTTTGAAAGTAAAATTAAACAATACGGCAGAACTAAACAAGACACGATGGCATTCTTACCAGATAAGGCCCTGAAAGAAGTTTTGAATAATCAAATGCGATGGAACAAGGATGATGCCTAGCGTAATTTGGTACCAGCCAAACTGAAAAACAATTTCACATAAAATCAAATAAATCTTGCATCAGTCTCCTCGTAATGAATGGCTTTTAACATTTAAGATAAGATAACTACAAAGTGGGATCTAGAAGGAAGGATTTCGTGCATGTTTTATTGTTTGACATACCAGCGCAAACTGTGTCTTGTAGTAGTTCTTCCTCAAGCTCAACACGAACATCATGATGCCTAAAAATAACATGCGCCATCAGCCAAACACATATCATAAAAACCTATACACGAGACACGAGCACACGTAGGTGTAGTACTTCAAGAGATATTACTATTGTAGTATGCATGGTTGTTGCTGAAGTATTTAATGGCAAATGCTCTTACCGACTGTGTATAGACTAAATGAGATTAGCCGATGATGCTGAAAAAGCCATCTGAAAATTTGCTGTCACAGAAAAGAAGAATTTAGTCTAATTTGCAATGCGACTTGAAGAAATCGTCAAACTAAAGAAGATTCTGAGAAAGATTTAAGAGACGATTCGAAAGAAAATTAAAACAAAATATTCCAAAGAACGTTCATATTTATTTCCAAAAGTAGACCTTTAGAAGTAAATATGAAAACTTTATGAAGAAAAAAGTAGCGAAAATCAAATTTAACTGTTTCTGTATAATACCTGTTGATGCGAAAATCCGTGGAAATATTCAGCAACAAGCTCGCCATAAAGGAAATAGTTTGAGCACAAAAGAAAATACCTGGAACATGAGATTCACAATAGATTACATTGAGAAAAAATACATGCTTTGCAATTAACTATACATCCGTAACAAAATCACATATGCGAAATTAAGCAATGCTACTTTGCACATTGCCTGTGCATTGACGCTAGTTCATACATAAGAGACAGGACATTAACAACTTGGTAAGATGTGAGATAGTTGAAGCTCGTTAGATCAGACTCTGGATAAATCAGACTGCTATTACGTAAGATTTAAGATTTGCAGGGGTCGGTCCGAAACCCATTCAAACATATAAACATTGGAATGATAATGAGGTTGCTCAACTACGTAGATACACCACACCAAGTAATTCCTTTCAGGATTGCTATAGCGATATATTCTTTAAATCAATTGTATGTGAATAGCACAGTCAAATCCTATATAACATACGATGTGGACAGCTTATATGATGAGTCGAAATATCAATTAAACATCTGCTGCAACATGAAACTGTGATTTCCTAATCTTCGGCTTATGGAAATGTAATTAAAAATCCAGCAAGATGTTGAAGCGTGGTGAAAATTTTAAGCCGTCTTAAAAAGATAACTGCTTTGATTCAAGGTTAGATTCCCTTGTTTCTAAACAACACACTATGCCAAACCATTTCAAGAAATGATAATAACAATCCAGTGAAATTAAACTCAAATGTAATAATAAATGAATTTAAATTCAAATTGGGTTCTATTGGAAATTCAATTTATCTATGAAAGAGCTATATTAATGACATGCTCATCTCAATATTTCATTAAATATTTCATTACCAAATACTTAATGCTGAAATTTGCTAATAAGCAAAAGTTCAGTTAAACCTCAACAAATTGAATTCCCCAATATTTCAATCAAATTTTTCTCCCTCCCTTAATTTTCATCCTCATTGTATTGCACGCTGCAAATTTGGCTTTGATGATTCAAATTGACAAGCAAAATTTTGTAGTTTTTCTCAAAGCCCAAGAAAATAAACTTACCAGCTAAGAGTTCTGAACCAAGGAAGGTTGAATTTCTTGTACTGAATATGACCAATGGAGATAATTTCATGATAACACTTCACTTGAATGGCAAATATCTAGAAAAAATAAAAAAATCTACTGATAGCTGCTTTGGTTATACTTTGTTTTCATAATTAGCCTATTGTACTCATACATACAGACAAAACTAAAATTTGAAGCTCTGAGATAGTAATGATAATTATACAAGATATAAAAAATGACTACATTGATGACGTTAGAAGATTATCAAAAACATATTTCACTTCAAACCCATCATTCTTTTGGTAAAATAATACACAGTATTTAAATGCCTTTACTGCTTGTTAATGTCAAATATCAAGCAGTGGTTCCAACAGGTGGGGGTGAGGAAGGGCAAATACAAAGTAAAAAACGTTATGATGTTAAATCAATTGTTTTGCTCTGTCATAACTCTTTTCAACATCAATCTTCCAAACTGTTGTCAACTCCCCCCCCCCAGAAAAAAAGAAACTTAGAGAGGAATAAAATTAAGGGATAAGCGGGACCTGTAATACTCTTTGTGTAATCAACTTAACATTAAATTTTAATTATAACATTAGATAGACTGCAAGGCTTTCAAAATTAAAAACTATATTGAATCCTGCTATCTTGAAAACTAGAGCAGCTTGCTGCCTTGAGCAACAAATTTTAATGCAAGCGATAGTCACATATCTGAATTTTTACTTTTCCTGCTATCTGAATTTTTACTTAGTTTTTAAATGTATTTTATTAGGGTTTTAACGATATAGAGAGTATATTTTCATGCAAGTCCTTTATTGATAGCAGAATGTATTTTCTAAATACGTCAAGCTGCTAAAATATGTCTAATAATACTAATAATAATAATAGTAATTATTATTATTATTATTATTATTATTATTATTATTATTACGTTGGCACAAACAATTTTTGCTACTTAGAGGCATATGATGTCAAATAAGTGTAAAAGATCAAAATATCAACAGAAATTAAAAAATAGCCTAGACCTTCCCACTGCAAAATAAACCCACTAAAGCTACTTCCAGTATACTCATATAATAGAGAAGTTGTATTTTCTATAACACGCTCACTATATTAATCATAAATATTACTTACCAACATCAAGATAGCTAATGGTCCCATTTTAATGATGATGCCAAACCCACCAAGCATGACAAGCGTAAATAGTGATCGTATCCACCAGTTTTTCCATCTGAATAGACAAATAGTACATTGCAACACAAACTATACTCAATACGAAATAGATATGGATGGTGATTCTGACGCTAAATGCACATTTTGCAGAAAAAGGACAAATTTTCATTTGCTCTTTTAACTTGACAGACTAATATCTTCAAAATTATGTTTACAGTTGACTTTTACATTGAGATTTGATTGACATATTCAGAAAATAAGATATCAGAAGAAACTGGGGTGTCCGTTTCTTAATGGAAAGTAACAAATTATTTGAATAATCAAATGAGTCAACTATATAACACCAAATATAAATATGACATATCAAAACTTACTTTGGGTTCATTTTTGAAAATAAATCTTCACTACTTCCATTCCTTTCTCCATTTGTTTTCTGTGCCTTTAAATTGAAACACATATCTATAAATTGGCATCAACACTGGCAAGTAGAGTTTTAACTTGAAGATTAAACACACAAATTGTAATAACTTCAATAATTCAATTTATTGTTTATTTATATTAAATTACCAAGTATTGCGTTATACTATAATAAATATTTTTACTCTGTTTTATTATCGTGTAATGAGCTAACAATTCCAGGGGAGTAAACAAAGAAACAGTATTTTGATCATGGACAAGACAATCAATATAACGCTACTTTCTGGACAAATTGGAAGGGTTACGGCAGAGATATTGGGCTGTGAGGTGCGAATGTCACTTCAATTGGGCGATTTATATTATTCGAGAAAACACTTTACAAACATTATCAAGCGCAAGCCCAGAATTTCTCGACGGATCATGTCAAGTTTTATTCAAACAAACACAAACGAAATACGCATAACTGCAAACATTATTTGTCTACCTATAATTAGGCATTTCCCCATTGATACCATAGAATACAAGGCTACGTTCTAGAAATAACAATACATTTTGTGCATCCAATACATACCTTTTCATCGATACCTGCTGCCGCAGAATCGGCATCAATCTTTGAGCCTGAAGAAGTTCTGGACCTCTGGCGTCTTGTTCGTCGGTGTTCTGTTGCCCCATTCTGTTGTTCATCTTCAGCCATTATTGTAATAAAAAGTTTGTCAAAACTATTGATTTACAACACAATGTTCTCTCAAACACTAAATGCTAAAACCATCTCTTTTGTAAAAAGAAGAAAGTAGGCCAATCTGAACTTTAATCTCTTGCCATGTTTGCTGAACAAAACAAATTATTAAATCATACGGTGGCCTCGCTCTGAAACTTTTCCATGCGGTCCAATGATATGCGGTCGCCGCCACTGATCTTGGGACGAAGATATGATGAAATGAAGAGGGTCTCAAAAGAATAGTTGAGAACCAAATGATAATTGGCTTTAAATACAAATAATATGCTTTGTGCAGTGGACAACTTCCACACAGAAAAGTTCGAAGTTATTTAGAAAGGTTGCAGCTAAAACTTGTGTATTTCATTTCACTGTATATTTGAGTTATTATTTCGACCACCACTGGACATTAGCACTGATATCCACCTGAGGCTCTGGCAACTACGAAAATTGTGCAGTTAAAAGTAACAGCAATTTGTAAATATGTTGTCAACTATTAAGATATTGTCAATAGATTTTAGGACGACCCCACTGACCACACCTCGCGATTCCTTTTTCCCTTGCCTGGAATTTAAAAACTGTAAGAGTAATATCGTATTCGTAAATTCTTCCCCTCTTTCAATTAAGCCCCTCCTTCTTCTCTCTTAGCTCTTTTTTCAAAAGCAAGAACTTATCAAGCAAATAATTGTCAAGGAAATGATTCACATACACGTATGATATCATATAATAATAAAATATTCTTAACTTAACTTTTTTTAGTGACAAAAGTTCCTTAAAAGCTTCTGGAACTTGGCACAAAAATTCTGAGGTTTCTTAGCCACAATATTGTAGTTGTAGTTCTAAATATTTCTTGAACTTTAAACCCTCCAGTTTTCGGTTTCTTTCTAGCTGTTTTTTGTTTCTTATAAAGAAAGCACGTGCAGTTAGGATCAAGGTTAGTATTTTTAATGCTAGGGAATAAATATTTTTCACAAATTTATTGTTCACTCTTGATCAGTGGCTGTCTATAATATGCCATATAATAGATATTTATCGATTTTAGCATTTAGGAATAGTACGCTTTGCTTCCCCAATATTGTTTTGCTGTGGTTCTTCCTTCTTAACAACGGCGCTTTTTGTGGCAAGCAAGGTCGTTACCAGTGACATAATTAGAAGCGATATGATATATATCGAAACAGGTTGAAATGTTTTCTTTAAAATTGTAGTCGCTTCTTTCGATTCAACTGATGACCTGTCTGACATGTCTGATTGACTTCGTTTCCACTTCACACTAAAGTCATGTTTGCTCCATCAGCGTCAATTCAAGTTGAAACTTAGTAGAAGGCATTGCAGCGTACGCCTTGTTCAATACAACGCGCGTGGTTATGTATTGTGCTGTCGATATCACAATTTCATGTGCCCACAACACAATGCCGTGTATATATACTGCATGTACCGAATGAATTATGAATATACGAGAGTCAATACTGAATATGCCTGTGCTGAGCCCGATGTCTGCCCAAACAAATCTCGCTTGACCCATCGTTGTAACAACAAACAGAACAAAAAACAACACGCTTTTATCAAAAACAGTCTGGCCTATCCCACATCAGGAAGGAATAGACGCGACAAGCCGGGCCACTTTAATGCTCATAGCTATCAAAAAACCTGTTTTGAAACTTGTTTTGCAGCAAACAAGCTAAAATACGGCCACCAGTAGTATTATTTATTGTGATGGTAAGAACAAAAGATCAAGTATAACTAGCAATAAAGACAATCTTGCTCATTGAGAAGCTTGGGGGGGATTTCGGTACAAGATATAATGGCATAAGTATATTATATATAAATGCATTTGTTTCTTTTTTCTTTGACATTACGATATAAATTGTATAAAAAATCAATTTATGCAATCATATCATGATGCTAATTTAATGTATTATTAGATATTTTCAAAGTATAATTTCTAGCCTACTTAATTCATTATATTTTACTTTACTTACTTTACTTTACTTTACGTATCATCATTTATCTTATCACCACTCATTGCTTCTATTGACAATTCATTTTCTTTTCCTCCAATTTGCTTAGGTCTTCCTTTTGCTTGCTTTTTCCTGACAATGTCCAAACTCAACTATATTTCATCTACAGTGTATTCTCCTTTCCTGCAGTTATGGCATATGCCAAGTCCATCTTTCAAAAACTCCCCGCAGGAAGGAAAATATACAACAACTGCCGCACAGGAAAGACAATTGTTATTTTTTCAAAAATGATTTTTTCAAAACAATTCTCATCCGTTTGTTATCCACCTGCTCCAAAAAATCAGCTGATTTCCATACATGGCATAGCCGCTTGGCAAACCCGTCAAACCGGTTTTATGGTCTATGTCAGACTGAATTGCTTTGGTCTACTCTGTCTCATCTCTCTTCAGCCTCGGTTGCCGACTGACACTGACTATAATTTAGTCGCAAGTAGAACTTTTCCTCAGTACGAGAGGCAAGACAAAGTTAGTGAAATCCGGCTTTTGATAAATTTTCAAATTCGCAACAGAAAAGATAGAAAGAGGAAAGCAATTTAAATATGAACAGAACAAAGTGAGAATGTTATAATAGACTTTATATAAATTTCTAAAGCTCTCGAGAAACTTGTGAATTTGTTTTGGTTACGAAAACGGGTTTCATCAAGGCACGTTTAGGCGGAGAATTCCACTGATATTTGGAAGGAAAAGGGAGCAATCGCAAAACGACCATCATGGCAAAGATGGACGGAAAATATTCATGGGTGATTTGTTTCATGTCCTTTCTTGCTCAAGCTTGCAGTTTGGGATTTTACATTTCATTCGGGAACTCTTCGTCGCCATCGTTGACGAATTCAAAACATCGGAAAGCAAAGCAGGTTTGAAAGCAATTATTCTGACGTCTGAGTTACTTCATCAATCTTTAATAATGCCCAGTAGACCGACCGACCCTTCATGTTGTGTTTTCATACTTTCGGAAACTATATAATACGTTGGCAAATATTCGCAATGCCAATACACCAGGGTCTTTTCCCAAAACATCTCGAAATATAATTGCAAACGGTAGTTGAAAGATATTTTTCCTAATTGAAAGAGAATATCATGGATGATCTGTCTTTTTGGTATAATTTCAAAGAATTTTCAATAACAACGTTTGTAATAAAACATTGATCAGTCAGATGATGTTTGCAAGTTGCAAAAATACGTTGGCTGAATTTGAAATATTGAGTATCCATCGTAGAACTAATGTCCTGACACAAAAAAGTCACCCCACAATACTTTAAAAGGCATATTGAAGGCGAAGATGGTCAAGAAAAATGATTTGGTCTTGGCTTTAAATTGATAAATTTCTTTAGGCATTATAGTTTCTTTTGTGGTATAGGTTGATTGTATAGCTTTCTTCAGATTTGTATGCTCAAAGCGCTTTATATAGAGAAAACATGCATGGTTTCCTCCTCATCACGAGACTTCCACGCCCAGACCTCAAAGTAGCTATGTATATGTAGCTACATGATGTGCATACATTACATCTACTAATATTTGCTATTGAATAAGTTCAAGTGCAATAACAAACATTTGCACAGCAATTGTGATTAATTACACAGGCTGTTTACCCATCTCCTCAACTAATTGTTTACTTTGCTTTGATGACAGAATATTTAATATCGATATTTTTAAAACATTTGCATGCAAAAGTGAAAAATAGAGCGATTTTTCAGACAAGGGAGTCCCCTTGTTGGAGTCCCCTTTCGCATTCAACAAGGGATTCCAACATGTTGAATCAAGTTAATGAATGCGCTGAATACGCATACAATGGAGCTTAAATGGTTGGCTGGTTTGGTTTGTTCAAATAAAAAAGGTTAAATTCGTAAACAATTTTATGGTTTTGAGAGAGCGAAGTCCGTGGACAATGTTCATGTTCATCGTGTGAAGTCAAGTCTAATATAAATAAATAAATCTATTTGTCACAGAACGAAGAGATAGCAAAATAATGACTTTCAATGCAAAACCTGGTGGTCTTCTCATATCCTAAGGTCCTCCCTCTCTGCGAAGCAAAGGATGTGTGCACAACCGTTTTAGACATTTGATAATGATTCTTGAGTAGACACAGAAAAATAGCTATTATCAGGAGTAGGAATACACTTTTCAATGAAATATATAACATTTCACATGACCAAACCAAAGGTTGACCCATTGGATATTTCCACTGTGGATATGTGCAGAGTAATTTCTTGTAAAATGACTTGTGCTATTGCTTTTATACTACCCTATGCACAGACTTTTTAATCAAGCCAAGCTAACAACAAAAGTAGCATTGTATTAGATAGCAACGCAATAATCAAAGACAAAAATTGAAATAATTCTCATGGAAGCGAAAGCTTATCGTTTGCCCTCTCTGTCATCCTGTTTTATTTTCGCAATATTGTAACCTCTGCGAAGGAGGCAATCTTTCATAGGATGCCTGTTTTGGGACAGCAACAAAGTTGCTAAACAGAATAACGGGCATTACAAAAACAAACGTATGCTGGAAAACAATTGCTGTGAAGCGTCGAAACTTTAGAGTTTAGATAGGCCTAAAGCTGTTGTGCCTATAAGCTTGCAATTATTGGGGAATTCTCATGCGTGAATCCGTTGCATCCACGCCTTAGCAATTCATTCTGAATATTTTTATGGATGAAATCACTGGCGTAGCTGCGATTTGGCGGCGAAGGAGCGAAACCCGGACAAATTCCGACAAACGTAAAATTTGCGTTGTAAATTTTCCGACAAATTTTCCGACAAGCAGCTGGAAACGTTTGGTGGGGGGAGCAGCTGCCCCCCTGCCCCCCCTATAGCTACGCCACTGGATGAAATATAGAATACAATCACTTATAGGAAGCTTAATTTACAACATCACATCACATTGAAGGTAATCCGAAAAATAGTCTTTGGCTCATTGTAGTTATCCCATAGAAATAAACGCAGTTGGTTTTGATCGTAAATGTCAATAGCAACTTTTGTGAGGGAGATCGTTGTGATAATAATTTCAAATTTCAGACTTTGATGTGGCCTTTTTATTCTACAATAGCCAAACCCACGGCATAAATAATAAATGAGTTTGGGCCGAGCCCTCCGAGCAACAAAGCAAGTCACAAACGAAACTGGTTTTCAAAACCTGATTAACTTGCTACATGCTTGCAAGGTCAAGCTTGTGTCGCATTAATTAGTTTTAATCTCGTATCCTGAATTAGCAAGGCAGATGATTCCCGTTTCACTGAGAATCTGTCCAACCAGGAGTAACAACATATTTATAGGTCATCATTCATGTTATGGGAAGTCATTGCTTTTGCGTGACAAAGAAACTATGGAATTCAACGACTTCAACAATTTCTTTGCTTGCATCGAGTGGATACGATTGCCTTGAATATAGTGCGCTCTCACATGACACCTGTTTCAGCTCGCAAAGACCTGGGCCACAGACTCTAGTTTTATTTAGTTTTTAATCAGAGTTTCACGCTAAGGTGCGATCATCATTAGATGTTTATTGATAAAGCCTCCCTCTTTTAAACGCCCTCCTCGAATAGAGGCCTCCTAAAAACATTTTATAAACGCCCCGGGCATTTAAACGAAGCATTACGGAATGTTGAAAACCACTCCTCAATTAGAATTAAATAATATTTTGAGGCTATAGAGTTAATCTTCGTCTTAGTCAAAGTTTTGCTTTTGACGATGAGAATCTAACGAAGCTTCTCCGCATTTTCTTGCAGCTCTCGTTGGCTCTATATCATACAGTTTGTGCTTGCTGTTCGGATGCATATCCAGCCCATTGTGCACGCGATTCGGCTGCAGACAAGTAGCAGCAGTTGGCTCTTTGATGATATCGTTGGGCCTCGTTTTATCCTCGCTCGTTCCGAGCATAGAATTGCTGTATTTGACGTTTGGCGTTTTGGTTGCCATGGGCTCGTCAGCCGTCTTTTTCCCGTCGTTGCTCGTCCTGGCGGAGAATTTCGACAAAAACTATGCCCTGGCGGTTGGAATAGCAAGCAGTGGCACTGGTGCTGGTGGATTCATCTTTGCAGCAATCACGGGAGAAGTGTCTCGAAGTTTACGGGCCTAAGGGCTACATTCAGATACATGGCTATGTTAGGCTCAGTTTTGGCTCGTCGGTGCAATCTCATACGGCCCGTCACCGCAAACAGTTGCAACCGGTAAAAAGAGGTGCGTTCAGGTACGGCAACAAAGACAGAAAGAAGAAAATATTGATCTGAAGTATGGAAGAATGGAGCATTTGTAATATGGTCCATTATCGTGTGCATCATGTTCTTCGTTTACTACATCCCATATGTCCACTTGGTAAGACTTCACTTCACAGATTGATTTCTCGACCAGCGCTAGTATGCGTTATTATCGCCCCCGGGTTGCGTAACAGAACCTATTTATGCGACCCCTTGAAAACCTGGTAGCTACGCAAACTACAAAGTTTTCAAGGGGCCGCAAAAATCAAATACAAGCCAATGTTATTGGCGTAAACATGTATGAACTACTCCCTCAATAAGAGCTTGTAATTTATCTTGAAAGAGATGTTACCACAGCGGGGGGTAAGAAAAGGACAAATGCCTCAGAGCCTTGAGTATAAATACTGTAGTCAAATGGCCCTCATATTCATTTTCCCAAGGGCATCATTGTCATCTTTGTCTCTGAATAGAGCTATACTTTATTCGACTATATTTGCAAATTTTCCCTTTCTAGGTGAACTTTGCACTCGAGTTGCCGTTGCCTCTTTCGAAAGCCTCGTCACTGCTTGGCTACGTGTCAGTAGCCTCATGCATCGGCAGATCGTATTCGGAAAGATAGCAGACCATCCAAAATAAACCGTTTTTACTTGATACAGTTCTCCCTTCTTGTCGTTAGCATATGTCACCGATGGTGCCGGTTGTCCACGACTTACCGCAGCCCTGGGTCACTTACTGCGGTGTGTACGGTGCATTCGACGGCTGCTTCAACTCAATGCTTGCCGTGATTGTCGGCGACATTGTTGGCAAAGAAAACCTGCACAGCGCCATTGGTGCCATGTATCTTCTATCGTCGACCTTTATGATGTTCGGGCCACCACTTGCAGGTAAGCCGTGCATCGGTCTTGTTACTTGTACGCTCCTGTCACCGCCCTTGCCGGGCGATCAGGGCTGCTGTAAACCTACCATGAAACGCTCAATTCCAGAAGGTGTACGATATGTATGCTATCTTAATTTAATGATGCGTGCGGTATTTTGGGAATAATACTTTTTCCTTCTTAACTGCCAGCAAAATCCGCTATGCAAAATGTTTCGGATTCGTGTTCACTGAAAGCTAATATATGTAAAAAGCGGGCGTGAATATTTCCAAAGAATCGAGAAAATCGCATAGGCCTGTTTTCGATGGGAAAGCTAAGTTCCATGGGAGGACTTTGTACCTTGTGTGAGGTTATGATAACAACTTCTACATACTTGAGCTGCATTACAAATTCTTATCCAAAGTAGAAACCCGTATAGAAGAACTAACGAATTAAGAACAACAGGGTTGCTAACAAATCAGCACTGGTTGCGCTGGTTAACAAATGAATCCTTTCTCAACACAAACAAAGGAAACAATAGGGCGACCCTTAAAATATGGAATAACAAAAAATATAGCCCATTGCTCTTAAGCAATACATAGACTAAATGTAAAATTTGTCGGCGACTTTTTACTGTATCTATACAACCCCAGCCACGAGGCTCGTAGTAGAACCTCGTTAATTTAAACATTAATTAAACTGAATGATGCACTCAACCGGTGAACATTATTTCTGCTTTAGGTTACCTATACTCGACGTCTGGTTCATACAATTCATCGTTTTTCATTGTCGGCGGTGCAGTTGCATTATCCAGCTGTCTTATGTTTCTCGTACCCTGGTTCATCCCCAACAATGTGTCATCAGATGCGGACCAACTGCTCGTCGCGGACAGCGGATCGATGACGGACAGTGCCAACACTAGCTCCATTATTCACCCAAGTCACGTGACCGACACGAAAGAGGAGTCTTGGATCACCTTTGACTCCGGCATCGACATCACCTCTAAAAACAATAGCATCACGTTCTCGTGCACTTTGGACAAAGTCAGCAGTCACGTTTCAGCCATTGCCGGCAATTCATCGACAATCACTTCCAGTTCAACTCGTACAAAAGCGCCAACCAAAGCCCGAAAGCTCAGTCGTATTATACAAAGGTACATACAGGGACCAAGGAGAGTTCTCGTGCCTGGCAGCATCACTAACTCTTTTGCGGTAAGCAGACTCGATTTGAGTAATTGTGAACAGTTGGTCGTTGTGGATAAAGTGTCTATCGTTTAGTCGCTATCGTTGTTTGAAGAAATAATGCAGCCATGTTACGTACACTGGCTGCAATGTAAATGTTTTCAATAGAAACAATTAGAACTTGCGTGAATCAATGTAAACGTGTATCGTAAGGGAACAGCTGTGAGCTAAAGATCACTATAATTTAAATGTAAATGCGCTATACATAAATGTCAAGCTATATGCTGAAAGAACAAAAGCAGACGAACTGAGCCGCATTCCAGCAGTCCGAGATTCGTCCGAAAACCATCCGATTCCGGACGAATCTGCGTCCAATTCTTGCAAGAGAGTTGGACGCAGATTTGTTTCATATCAATGACATTCAATATATCCCGTACTGCTTGGTTATTTTCCAGAATGTTTTTATTTATTTGTTGTTTATTTATTGGTTTAATTGTATTTGAAAACTCAAGAGCATGTTGTGTGTCAAAGTAGAATAATATGAACATTTCAAAGTGGCATTCAATTTACGGGGGGCGGGTTAGAATTTTGGGGAACAGGAGCAGGTGGGTTTTGGTTTGATGTTAGCAAGTCAGGAGGGTAGAAAGCAGCAATTATTGAAAGGGGGAAAACGGTTTATAAGATGTGTTCTTCAGTCCAAGAGTGATGGACGACAACTATTACAAAACAAAGCTATAAACTGAACTTACCAAGAACTTTTGTTCTGTTGATCTTGATTGCAGACAGATGTTAAATAGCATATTAAAAACCTAAAATTAGAGTGTGTAGCTTAATTAATTAATTAAAACTGTATTAAGAATTTATGGAATGTGCAGAGCTATTTATTATAGAAATGTGCATGAACTGTAATTTTTCAACTAGAGATAAGAAACTGTGATTCCAGTAACATTTTGGGTAGTACATATTTTTTCGTATAATATTTATATTCATATGCGTGAGGTATGAATTTGTTGTGGGACAAAAGGTACATTGTTCTTTTTTGAAGCCATTTTTCCTTCAACTATAGAGTGCATTGAATCATTGAATAAGGAAAGTTGAGACTTTGAATCCATTTCCGCAATCTTAGCTTTTGGCCATGATGAAATTAAATATCAGATGCCTTAGGTCAAGCAAGTGTTAAATATTTTCACGATTTTTAAAATCTTTTAATCCTAAAGCTCCTCGCTCAGAGTTGGCACGGGTCTGATCGACTTAAGCGAAAAAGAACCCAAATCAACGTGGAATTAATCATAAAAAACATAGAGCAAACAACCGTTGTTGCAATTCGACAGCACTCAGTTTTCCACTCTCATTTAAAATGAAATAACAGCATTTACGGTGGCGCAACTATTGCTTCCCTAAACAAATGATGCTAATTAAAGAGCCTTTTGTTCAATAAAAAAAATACTTTTTAAAACATGCGTCAGAACCACGTATAGCGTTGTATAGTTACCTTAGATACTTGATTCCATGTTCAGCAAGGATTGTCTTTCTCTCTCTCTCCCAAAAGCAAGAACAAAAACGTCGTAACAACTTGAGCAGCTCCATTACCTGACTTACTTCACTCGTAACTCTACATGGTACAGCTAGGCCATGTCTTTTATGACTAAATTTAAATAATATTCTGTCCTGCATCGAAGTTTCAACAGCACAAAAACAATGCAAAACACATGAAAAAATTATAAAAAATGCTCCAACATTCTTATAAAAATGATATCTCTTTCCCCTTTCTCATACGATCTCAAAAGTCGGCCTATATATTATTAATGTCAGTACAAGTATTTAAGTGATCTAGCCCTAGCCTTTAACAATGTTGTGCTCGGGACCAAATGGAAACTTGGTGATATTTTCGGCACCATCTTCCGTCATGACCAAAATGTCGTGTTCCCGATAACCACCGGCTCCGGGCATTCCATCCGGAATCGTAAGCATCGGTTCCATAGAGATAACCATATTTGGCTCGATGACTGTTTCAATGTCTTCCCGCAACTCGAGGCCAGCTTCCCTTCCGTAATAATGGCACAGCACACCAAACGAGTGCCCATAACCAAAGGCCCGGTACTTCAAGAGGTTGTGCTCCTTGAATATCTCGTTCAGCTCTGCGGCAATTTCACTGCATTTCTTGCCGGGTCGAAGTATTTCGAGACCGCGCTTGTGGACTTTGCAGTTGGCTTCCCAAACCTCAAGACTGCGATCGTCGGCGTGGTCAAAGAACAGTGTTCGCTCAAGAGCAGTGTAATATCTGAAGAGAAACAGAGACAAATATGAACAGTTATGGACAAAGCCTTTTAACCAATCTGGCAAGTTTTCAACTTCGTGTCTTTCCTAATGATTTCATTTTGACACATTTAAGCAAGAAATACTTCCATATCATTTTATTTGCTTATTCTACAGTTGTCAAATAGTGTTGCTTAACAGTGCTTGATTAGAGCTTTCAAATGATGTATTTGGTGTTTGGTCTCTTTGTGTTTGGTCAATTCTATGACGTCTTCAATGCTGTGTCTTCACAACTTAGCACATTTTCGACGAAGAGAGAAACAACAGAGAAGAAGAAAAGAAAGAAGAAAACAGATTGCAGCTAAATAAATGATATAGCTGATATCATACCCTGAAATCATTGGGAAACAGTTCAAGCTTAGTACGTCTCCCTTTTGAATTTTTCTTGTTGTCACTGGGTTGTGTGCACCATCCGTGTTGATGCCCGATTGAAACCATGTCCATGCTACGAATAAAGACAATTATAAACATAAAAGATTTACAACACAGCACAGCAAACTTCAGATTACGCAGCTCACCGACTTCCGAATTACATAATTAAAAAAAACAAACAAAACAAACGTAATATTATAATATATTTATATAAATGATTTCAGCAAAGTGTCTTCATTGGCAAGAAGAGTGCTCTATACCTTAGAAGGTAGAGCGAAATACAATAGAAGTAACACACAAAGAATACTACATATATGTTGTTACTCGGAGTTTCACGCTATTGCGATCATCAGACAATAATATATTTATATATATATGTACTCACTGTCCATGACTTCGGCGTGAGGGTAGGTGTTGGTAATCTCTCTAATCATTGCTCTGGTGGACGCAAGAGCCACTTCGTATTCGGGAACATTCTCTCCGATTGCATCCCTGACCGTAAAGCCACCAATATCGGCAATTCTGGCGCCGTTTTTGATAAGCGCAATCTCTTCCGCAGACTTCACCATTCGCATCTTCATCGTGGCGTTCGCAACATCAACAAGGTCTGCTTTGGATGGGAGGACGTTCTTCATTTTCGCATAAGCGTCAAGGTTGATCGTATCGAACTCGAGGCCAACTCGACTTCTGGCGCCAACCAGTTTCTGCACTGCGTGATAAAAATTGTCCCGTTGCCAGTCAGTGTACGTGACTGCCTCGCCAAAGGAGCGCCTCCATGGCTGACCATAGTCAATATCTGCGATGAGAAAATGTAACACGAGTTAAATTCAGTTAATTATAGCGATAAAACAAACACTCTCGGGCGATAAAAATAAAGGAGACGTGCAGGGTCCTTTATGAAACATGTGCATTTGCGACAGTATCTACGGCATAGTATAAAAACCATACCCCAGGACCGAGGACCACAAGTATGACCCTTAAGTATGGAAAATCAAAATGACCCTTGACTATAGAGTGGTCATCCCCGCTAATGATTGACATCGGATCACATTTCGAGAGATGATTTCATGGATTTCATTGCTTGATTCGCCACAAGGTTTCCGGTCCTAAATAAAAAATTCAATCTTGACTAAAAAAGACTTAAGAAAGTTTTGATACTGAAATTTGCACATTTAGAAAGTTTCAGCAGTGGTGGGGTCATTTAAAACTTTCTTAGAAAAAAATTTGCAGAAGCAACCAACTCAGACCAGAAAACTAAACTGGCTTCCCTGTGCTTGGAACAAAAAGGCATCAGGGCCAAAGGGAGCAAATGAGCAAATAAGCCGAAAAACTGGGCCTCTCCAAGGGTATACTCCGCCCCAAAATTTTGTGGTCAGGTCCTCTGGCTATTCAAATTTAGGAAACTTTTAAGGACGTTCTGGTACTAAAAAGGCGCATAAAATTTTAGAAACTGAGTACTACTTTAGAGCTATTTTTATAAGAACAAAGTTTATGAAAACACTGAGACTCGATTTCAGATGAAGAACAATAGAGAAAACAATAGTTTCTTGTTTAGAACAATAGAAAAAATAAAAACATCTGACCCTCGACCAAATTTTCCGAATTTTTGGCGCAATAGGCGTTCCTAAATGTTTCACCTTCCCCGCATATCCCGTCCCTTGGCTTATTTTTTACTCTGCTTATAATTTTTCTAATCTCTGTTTTCCAACTCTCCGCTTATTCCACCCCTCCCTTCGTCTATCAGGCACCAATAAGTACATAGTAGCTAGATCTGTCATTTAATACAAACTTCCTTCTTAATTTTATGCTGTGTCAGTTGTTTGCAAAGCAATGCTGTCCTTTTTAAAATATTTTTAAAATGTGCATTTGATCTCACTAGATTTTGTCAGATTGGTCAGATGACTTGCCAAGTTTTATTTACGACCGGAAACCTTGTGGCGAATCAAGCAATGAAATCCATGAAATCATCTCTCGAAACGTGATGCGATGTCAATCATTAGCGGGGATGACCACTCTATAGTCAAGGGACATTTTTGATTTTCCATACTTAAGGGTCATACTTGTGGTCCTGGGTCCTGGGGTATGGTTTTTATACTATGCCAGTATCTACACACGACACGTAAAGGCAAAACAGTGATACCGTAAATCCTCGAATAAGCCCCCGGGGGCTTATTTGCAAAAATGAATTTTTGGGTGGGGGCTTATTCGAGGGGAGGGCTTATTCGAGGGGGGGGCTTATTTCAAAGTTTTGCTTTTTCCTCAAGTGTGTTTTGATACAAGATTATGATACAAGGTTGACAGAAAAAAGACGATATCGTTTTCTCAATCAGCTGAACTTTTTTCACAAATTGCTGTGTGAAGATCAAACAAAACTTATAATTTGCTTATTGTCACGAAAATCGCGTTTCTCTTTGCTTTTTTGTCTCGAGTCAAAGAAAGTGATACTGTATAGCTATTGTCCTGTGAGGGCTTCTCGAAATAAGATATTATTCTGCACTAATGCTTCCCTCGAATAAGACCCCATGGGGGTTTATTCGAGGGGGGGGGGCTTATTTGCAAAAATGATTTTTTAGGTGGGGGCTTAATCGAGGGTATTAGCAGAGTGTATTCAAGATATAACAAAATGTATATCCAATCATCAAATATATGTATAAACAGTACAGCCAGCAATAAGCGAACGAACGAATAATGAAAGTAGAAGAGATAAAATTATATTCAGAGCATTGTGTAATATAAGCATGGTCACAGCATGATTAATGTCAATCAAAGTGATACGAGTCACAATAATGTCCAACACTCCCACTTGACGAGTATTACTTGAATAAAAATTTAAACTACGCAGCAGCAAATAGGAAAAGTTAAAGTAATTGTTCAACTCCAATCAATGATCGCATTTCTTCGAACTTTGGTCTGGGTAATGGCTTTGTCATGATATCGGCGATCATTTTCTCGGTAGGACAATATATCAGTTGAATCTCTTTGTTGTCTACAATATCTCTCACGTAGTGATACTTGATGTCTATGTGCTTGGTTCTACTGTGACTGTTGGGGTTTCTTGACAGAGCTATTGCTCCTTGGTTATCTTCATATAGTTGTGTAGCTTGATCTTGATTTATGTCCAAGCTCCCCAGCAATCTTCTTAACCAAATTGCTTCTTGCGTTGCCGCACACAGGGCAACATACTCGGCTTCAGTTGATGAAAGGGCGACTACCGGTTGCCTCTTTGATTTCCACGATATGGTAGCCTTTCCTAATCTAAATACGTATCCGGATGTGGACTTTCTGGTATTTACATCACCTGCCCAATCAGCGTCCGAATATCCTTGAAGCTTAAATTCTCCACCTTCAAAACGTAATCCATAATCCAACGTCCCTTGGATGTAGCGCAATACTCGCTTCACTCCTTTTACATGTTGTTGTCCAGGATTACTCATAAATTGACTTAGAATTCCAACTGCGTCTGATAAGTCTGGTCGTGTAGCGATCGAGGCGTATGTGAGAGATCCTATCATTGCTTGATACTCTCTCTTGTCAGCTACTTCATCATCATTTGTTAGTTTCATAAACTTTGCATTGGGATCCATAGGAGTTGATATCGGCTTGCAATCCTGCATTTGAAATCTCTTTAGCACATTCTTCAAATACATGTTTTGATTGCTTGTAAGGACTCGATTTCTTCTATCTCTTTTGATAGACATCCCAAGGCAATAATTGATCTCCCCAAGATCATCCATTTCGAACCGTTTCTTCAATTCGATCTTTTCTGCTGAAAGCAAACCACCATTATTTGACGCTATTATCATGTCGTCTACATAAACAGCTACAATAACCAATTGCTTCATGCCGTTTTTAATGTCACTCTTGCAGTAGACACATGGATCAGCGGGATTTTGTACATATCCAGATTCCTTCAGATATTTATCAAAGGTGATATTCCAACACCTTGCAGATTGTTTCAAACCGTACAGGCTCTTCTGTAGTTTGCATACCAAATGTGGTTTCTCTTCATCTTCATAACCTTCAGGTTGCTTCATGTATATATCATTTGTCAGGTAGCCATTCAAAAATGCAGTTTTGACATCCATTTGGTGAATATCCATGTCAAATTTGTTTGCAATTGCCAAGACTGAACGTATTGAATTGTATTTAGCTACCGGTGCAAAGATTTCATCGTAATCTTCACCTTCTTCTTGAGTATATCCTTGAGCAACCAAACGACTTTTGTATCTGCTGATACTTCCATCGGCATTATGCTTTATTTTGAACAACCATTTAGAGCCAACAAGATTGTTTCCTTCAGGTAGTTCGACCAGCTTCCATGTATCATTCTTCATTAATGATTTATATTCACTATCAAGTGCTTCTCTCCACAATGTAGCATCACTACCATGTAATGCTTCAGCAATATTTCGAGGTTCATCATGGTTTGAAACTGCTATTGATGCATAATTCCACCAATCTCCCGTTATTATGCCATATCTCTCTGGAGGTTGTCGGACTCTCTGAGATTGCCTTTGTGAGAGTTCAATCTCTCTTTCTTCTTGTTGCTCTTGATTTCTGAATTCAATGTTTGTTGCTTCAACATTGTCATGACCCATTTCCATAGTAACTTCACCTCCCTTGTCATCAGGAAGTAGTTGATATGAAATATCTTCCTTCTTCAGTGAATCATCACCAAATGAATTCTCCATAAAGATGACATCCCGACTTCTAATCATCTTTCTTGTTTCAGGGTCAAACAGTTTGTATCCTTTACTTCCAGTCGGATATCCAACAAAAATACATTTCCTTGATTTCTTGTCAAGTTTACTCCTCTTGTCATCAGGTATATGTACCATTGCATTGCAACCAAATACTCTGAGATGCTTTACGCTTGGCTTCTCCTTGAGCCAGCTTTCATATGGAGTCTTCTCCTTCAGGGCAGATGTTGGGCAACGATTTCTAATATAGACTGCTGTAGAAACTGCCTCAGCCCAAAACATCATTGGAAGCTTTGCATGATGCATGATAGATCTCACTGTCTCCATGATTGTTCTATTCATGCGCTCGGCAACTCCATTTTGCTGTGGCGTGTAGGGAATTGTATCTTCTCGTAGTATTCCTCTTTCTTTGCAATACTTCTCAAAATCATCAGATTTGTACTCCCCACCATTGTCAGCTCTCAGCTTTTTTACTCTTCGTCCAGTCAGATTCTCATTCAATGCAACAAACTCTTTAAATTTCTGTAAAACTTCGCTTTTATTCTTCATCATATAGACGGTTGTGAAACGTGAGAAATCGTCTATAAAAGTAACAAAATACTTCGAGCCTCCCACTGAATGTTCATTCATTGGTCCACAAACGTCACTGTGGATAAGCTCCAAAGGTTGTGTACATCGATGTGAGCTTTTCTTGGGAAATGGAGAACGATTTTGCTTTCCAAATGCACATGATTCACATTCTTTATTCATTTCTGTTTTCCCTTTATGTTCCATTCCATCAACCATAGATTTATCACTCAACATCTTCAGGTTGTCGTATCCCAAGTGTCCAAAGCGGTGGTGCCATAAAGACAAATCATCAGTTGCTTTAGTTGATGCATAACAGCAGGTATTTTCCGGTTCTAAATTCAGTTTATACAGTTTTCCATGTTTGTGTCCAATATTGTAGACATTGTCATTGATGACAACTTTACATGATTGGCCCTTAAATTGTACCTCCACGCCCTTCTCTGTCATGGATGGCAGAGATAATAACTTGTTCCGTATCTTGGGTACATAGAGAACGCTCTTTAATGACATATTCAACTTTTCATTTCCATCATGAACCAACAATGATACGGTTCCTTTTCCGTAAGCATGCAGGACGGTGTTGTCAGCAATTCTTACTTGTAGCGGTTTCTTGAACGCCACATAATCTGTCATCTGTTTCTTGTCAGACGTCATGTGCTGTGTTGCACCCGAATCAATCCACCAATTGTCTTTCCCGGTTGGAACCTCACCAGCTGTCAACGCGATTTCCTCAGCCTGTGGTATTTCAATTTCGCTCGACAACGACTTCGACTTTGACTCTTCTATTGTTGTCGCAATATTGGCTGATGCATGTCCTGACTTCCCTTTCAAATCAGATTTCTTTTTGTAACAATTTCTTGCGAAATGCCCAGGCTTCTTGCAATAGTGGCACAGGAATGTTCTTCCATTACTTGAATTCCCTTTATCAGTGCCTCTCTTGATAAACAATGCATTATCTTCAATTTTGTTCTTCATGTCTGAAACATTTGTCGTCCCACTTCCGCATTGTTCCTCGCCATGTAATTTCTCAAACTCATGGATCAGCCTATCTCTCACATAATCCCATGTGAGTTTGTCCTCAGCAATCGTCTCCAAGGCTGTAATTAAGTAGTTGTATTCCTCTGGCAAACTACTTATTAAAATGATGACCAAATCTTTCTCAACTATAGCATCGTCAACAGCTTCCAAATGTTCAGCCAATGTCTTTAAGTAATCAACATGGTCGATCATTTTTGCACCCTTCGCCATTTTGGCTGAATACAGGTTTCTTCGATAGAATATCTTTTGAGACAGAGTTTTTTGCTCAAAGTGTTTTTGTAGATTGTCCCATGCCTCCTTGGACGACGTAGCAGATCTCACGTATATTTGCAGTGATGTATCAACAGACAAGCACACAGTAGCGAGGGCAATGTTTTCTCTTTTTCGAAAAATTCTTTGCTGATCGGCTGTAGCTCCACTTCTCAGAACTTCAGTACCTTGTACGATCTCCCATAAATCTTTAGCTATCAAATGCATCTTCAATTGAAATTTCCAGCTATGGAAATTTTCTCCACGCAACTTTTCAATTTTGAAACAACTTTCTTCAGTAGCCATTTTTTCCAGCTAACTTTCGTTGAACGCAAATGCACGAGGCAAATCAGAAGTCGAATATAAACAAATAGATTATTAATCAATCAATTTAATTTCAACAACAATTTTACAGGTAATTGTTTTAAAGTATACATCGAAAATTTAACGTAAGATAGATGAAGTAACAAAATATTAATTAATCAGTAGCAAAATATTAATTAAAAATTACAGTAAATTATTAATCCTTACCCTGGCAAAACTAGCACTCTGGGCCCATAACCTATTAGCAGAGTGTATTCAAGATATAACAAAATGTATATCCAATCATCAAATATATGTATAAACAGTACAGCCAGCAATAAGCGAACGAACGAATAATGAAAGTAGAAGAGATAAAATTATATTCAGAGCATTGTGTAATATAAGCATGGTCACAGCATGATAATGTCAATCAAAGTGATACGAGTCACAATAATGTCCAACAGAGGGGGGCGCTTATTCGAACGTGGGGGCTTATTCGAGGATTTACGGTACTTGGAATCACCAGAGACTACTTAAGCCTGGTACTCACTGGAGGTTTATCCCGAGTACCCCGATTACGATTAGCTGTAATCGTGGTAATCCATAATGAGGACACTTACTGTAATCGTGTTTTGAACTGTATTCGTGATAAAACTGCGCGCGATTACCCCGAAATGATATCAAAACTTTTTGATATTATTTCGGGGTAATCGTGATCCGCTGCTGTCAATTCCATTGTTCTAAATAATTTAAGGAATTTTCATAGGAAATCGTGAGAATTTATTGTCATTTCCACTTTTCAAAACAAAGTTGTATATGTACAGTAATTCAAAGTAAATTTTATCGATTCGCAATTTTATTGTTTAAAAAGGGAAACAGAAAATCTGCAATTTGATGAAAAACTGTCTGAAGCCCTAAGACAATTCCCGTGTATTTCTTGAACAAGCCCATGATATTCGCTTGAGGTCTTGTTTCTGAATATTTCCCTAAACCCAGAACCTTCGTTTTCGTCGTTTTAGTGCCTTCTCTTTTTCTCGTCTCTGTCTTCGTTTTCATAAGATGTAAACAGTAGTCATCATCGCAAGAAGTTTTTTATTTCTATGAACGGCCATTTTCTCATCACGATTAAAAAGAGTTGCAAGTGAGTACATGTCTTAGTTTAAGCCCCCTGCTGTCTCGGAATTCAATCGAGATAATCGTAATCGGGGTACTCGGGATAAACCTGACGTGACGTGATTTGAAAAACTTCACTGTAAAATTTACAAATCGATTTGCCATGAAGTATTGTTATAACATTGCTATGCCAACTCTCCTTTGTTCACAGGCACAATAGTTTTGTGTATTGAATTTCGAAACCAGACTGTCGCGCCACGGCAGGAAAACACAACACGAACAATACGTGCACACGTTTTTTCATATAAAAAACTTGTATCAGTCCTTAGTTAGTACTACTAAAACGTTTGTTAATTTAGCATGACAATTTGACGAGAATAATTTCGAAATAATGTCCGTTTCAAAAGCAAAATTTTTAAAGATACACGTTTTTTTTTTATAAGAAACCTGGCTCAAGGCCTAGTAGGAAAAGTTTCTTAATTTTTAGCCACATTTTAGTTCTAAAAGTTTCTTAAAAATTTCTTAATTTAATGAACACGAAGTTCCAGTGAAAACGAAGAAAAAACGTGGATGTGGCAAAATATTAGTATTATATCAAAGAAAAATCGTCAATGCGAAAAATCGTCATGTGGAGCCGACAATGTTATGCTTAGCACATAAAACATACTTACTGTAGTTGACATTTGTTAAATCCGTAAAGGGAAAACGTGTTTCCGAAATTTCTAATGTTTCTTAGATATTTCTTTGTAGTTCTAAAAGTTTCTTAAATTTTAGGGCGTCTAGATCTAGGTTTCTTATAAACCGGTTTCTTATAAAAAAAAACGTGTATAAGCCTTCGTGAAAAAGTAGTTAGATTATATTATAAAAAATATTAGGGTCGTCTGCTCAATAGAATAAAAGATAGACATTAATACTTGAAAGACATGAAAGAAATAACTCAGCAATATCAAACAGACAATTTATATTGGGGTATGAAAAGTTTATTCGGCAGGTTGTATTTATGTAACCGGTTTTTCTGAAATGCAAATTTACAAGATTATAGCTGAGGGGCTGTTCATATGAGGTGAGTTGACCCACGGAGGTGGGAGGGGAGATATAAAATATTTTTGCGTTCATATGGAGGTGAGCTATCCCAACTTACTGTCTTATAATACTGATGACTGACAAGCAAGGCAAGAAGTTATAGAATAACATAATTATTTTCAAATTTTAGTTTGAGTTTGAAAGCGAGACTGGCCCAAATGGTTTTAAATTGCACAGTTTCAAATTACATAGAATGCAAAAGTCACGTCAGGGTCAGCGAGCTATCCCACTTCGGTGGGCCAGTTCATCTTATATGATGAACATACCCTTTGTTGTGCGCAGTAGCGTCGTGGCTGGAAAGGGTAGTATGAGGGGCCTTGGCCTCTAGTGGAAAATACGTATTTTTAGTTTCTTTAATTTTGCCCTCTTCTCGGTCACTTCCTCTATTTCATCAACACGTCATTCAAATTGCATCGTTCTATTTTTACTTATGCATCGTCAATAATCTTGTCTGTCCTTCTAGAAACACTTTTGCATTGTCATCATGATTTTTAGGAGCACAATTCCTGAAGGCCCAAACTATCAAAACAAAATCAAAGGGAATGGAGAATTTTCTGAATGCTGCATCAGAGTTCCTTGCTGCTGCGCAGCTTCATCGCTGCACAGTGAAAACAAAGGGTTTTAAATTACAAAGTTGACGTAAAAAAGTGATAATGTAAAGATCGCATTATTTAACAAGATAAAAACCGGTAAAATAATGAAATTAGGAATAGATCATCGACTTACTTGCAGCAACGACTGTCAAATCTTCATCTGTAACAACTAGTCCATAGGGCCTACCAAACTGACAGTACAGGAAATCAGAGAAATAGTTGATGTTGTGATAGGACGTGAAGACACAGGCTTCTATCTTGTGCTCCGCCATGTGCTGCCTTAACTTGTCAACTCTGCTTTGCATTTCCTGCTTTGAAAATGTCGGTACAACCTTCTGCCCCTGTCTGCAGTCTACCAAACGTGGTAGTCCATTATCATTACTGTTGTTGAAGGCAGTTGTACGCAGGTTTTGTTGGAGGCGAAGAGCTCCTGCCACCAAGTTCTGCTTGTTGGCCAAGCTGCAAAGTCTGTTCAGAACACTGCTCATTTTTAAGCACACAGATAAATTAACTCTTTTGATAGAATTAACAGGACTGGACTGGAGGAGACCACAGTCACAACACAAGGCCCTTTCAATTTCAAGCGCTGGAAGAAAAAGACGCACGAACGGCAATGCAAAATGTGGTTACAGCAACATACTGCGGCTTATTGTTCTGTGCAGGCACGGTATTGGCTCACTGCAACCACAGAATAGAGATAATACAGAAGGCCAACTCGTGTCGGTATCCTTTGAAGTCCATGGTCATGGATTTTGTGGAGTCCTTAAACTCGTTTTCATGTCGCCAGTGGCCGAACAATGGCGACATGAAAAAAATATACTATGCCCCATGAAACAAACTCGAAGAATGTAGAAAGGATGCGCCATCTTATCTTTTCTGGGCCATCTTATAATATGTAGAATTAGAAAAATGTGATTGAGTATGATGTAAGATATATAGAATTAGAATATAGGATTTTTGAAGAATACAACAACATCATCAGGCGGACCGGACGTTGGGTTTTTAATCTCATATTTCCACTTTTTTCGTCTTTTGTTCTGCCTCTCAGGAGCTTTGCTCGACAGGTTTCACGCGTACTGCACTCTTTGAATCTAAGAGGCCCTTTACATGAGAAATTTCAACCCGGGTTGAGTTCAACACGGGTTGAGTTTTGACAGCATCGCTTATTTTTCGTCGCGTTTACATGAAAATCTCAACACGGGTTGAGATGAGGTCACGTGATATAAATGCGGCTGTTGTTATCCCACAATGCAATATCCGATATCCTACAATGCAACGCTTTGATTTCAACTCACCCCGAGTTGAAAATATTTTGCGTTTACATGCGATTTTGCAGTAATTTCAACCCGTGTTGAAATTTCAACACGGGTTGAGTTGCCGAGTTGAGTTCAACCCGTGTTGAGTTTCAACTCGGCTTCCTTCATGTAAACGCGATGAAGGCTTACACCGTCAGCCGAGTTGAAACTCAACCCGTGTTGAACTCAACCCGGGTTGAGATTTCTCATGTAAAGGGCCTCTAACTAAACGTGCTGCGGTGAGAAGCCCCCTGGCGAACACATTTCGAAATGACATAGTTATTATTCTATGAAAGATCTAATCGTGTTTTGCTGGCTATTGATAAATTTAAAACTTTATCTTGTTTAAATAAAACTCACTGTTATCTTCAGCAAGAGGTGGAGTTTGTGTTAGAGGCCCTTTACATGAGAAATCTCAGCCCGTGTTGAGTTCAACACGGGCTGAGTTTCAACTCGGTTGGCTGTGTAAGCCTTCTCACTGTTTACATGACAAAGGGCGAGTTGAAACTCAACACGGGCTGAACTCAACTCGGTTTTTCAACCCGTGTTGAGATTTCAGCCCGGGGCGTGTTGAGATTAAATTTTCCATGTAAACGAAAAATATTTCGGCCCGGGGCGTGTTGAACTGAAAACAATGCACAGCGGGGTCCTTCGTCTCCGTGACTTGACTTGAATTTGACTTGGCGCAATTTGAACACCTCCCGCCAAAATAAATCCCACAACTACGACAACCTGGTCAAGTCAGGTGACCATATATTGGCCCGTGTTGAGATTTCATGTAAACGCAAAGCAAAATAAGCCGGCTATCTTTAAAACACCGAATCCGGAATCCGGAATACGGAATCCGGAATACGGAATAC